>DWEH01000663.1:0-10973 GCA_018245815.1 Apyrrothrix aesculapus | reverse complement strand
TTGGCACTCGGTGCTCTCTGCCTACCCCGTAAGGGACCTGGCGTGAAGATATGTATGTATGTATGTATGTATGTAAGTTATCTTTTGAAGTAAGCGGTGCACGCTACAATTCGAACCGCGTGCCGCTGGAGGGGGGGGGGGGCTGATTTCTAAATCACTGAACTTTCACATCTAAACCCAATAGTTTGATTATTATTGTCGATCGTACAAACATGTCCATCTATGCTACATAGAAATAAAACTGAAGTATACTATATTATATTTTTTTCAATGTTCTTTACTGATTTATGCTCAAATAAATTCTGCTCCATTCCCTAAAATAAATGTTTTAATATCTCTTATTAACGTTTATAAACTTGTGTATTTGTATATGGTTACCACTCTATGGCCAACGACCCTTATCTTCGAAATGTTTAAAAGAACACGCCTGAAAATGGAAAACCGGTTTTTGAAAACATTGCTATCTCGACTCTGCATGAATACGGTTCGTGCCGCGAACCAATGACCTTTGATATTTTGAAATTGCTGAAAGTTTTCGCGTACCTACGTCGTCTACTCCCACGCCACGATTATTTTACTAACCTACCTGTTACCTACACGTGCTAGGGATATTCATAAACGCACCTTATTAAGAAAATACGTCATACTGTTACACAATGCTTACATCAAACGGCTTCATGGATATTATTATATTATCACGTCAGGTGCTTAAGGGAGGCGGAGAACACCAAGTCTCAAATATCTCTATCTTTATTCACCTGACGCGCTTCATTTGTACTACTGCTACTTCTACTTTCGCTGGTTTTATGGTAATTGGGCTTTGTGTTTTATTTTTTGTGTTATGCTGTTCTACGGGAAAAGATTATAAAAAAATTTACAATATGAATATCCGTTTTGTGAAATTTGCTCACGTATTCCCCAATTCTGCCAGTTTGTGGTTAAAACCTTCAACATTGGGCCACACATTTACCAGTAGGTCAAATTTGTAAATATTGTTTTGTGCTCGACTTGTTGGTCATTGCATTGGATATTTCAAATACTTGTTTCATAAGATAGATCTAAATATACATTTGACATGTGGGCGGAATTCCCTTCACATAAAACAGGGTACTACTCACACGTAGCAAACCCTCGTGCCATTTTTCATTATCATCTCACGGGGTTGTTTGTTTTAATGTTTGGACTACGTGCGCCTCTCGCTTCGTATAACCAGTTACATCAGCCCTAAACTGGAATCAAGCCACTGTAAACGGAGTTCGTCAATGTGCATATATGTACTTAATAATTATGTACACTGTATATAACCATCGTTGTCAATCTAACATGTTTGCATGTAAAATTGTCACTGTATTTGTCATGTTTCATATATTTTGCCTTGTATGACTTGGAAAAGTTACATTGTTGTAAGGAAGCGATAAACATTTTGCTGTACAGAATATACGTTTCCGTTCGTAATTCTGGCTTTATAAAACATCAGGGCTGTAAGCCCGAAGAGGTAGCGAGAGGAGTGTCGTACATTTCCACGTTTCACCAGTTACGTTTACGTCCCATTATGAAATAGGTGGTGAGTCTATTGCCATATATCGGGCACAATCTCAGACGCTGAGCCACTACTAGAAATTTCAATTTAAAAACATCCAACTGTAGGTACCCCGACCGAAAAAAGAAAACGAAAACCCGACCCGGGCATCAAACCCAGGACTTCTCGATCAGCAGTCGCGCTTGCAACTCGACCAAAGTGGCTGTCTTCTGGCTTTAACCCTTCTAATTTTGACATTAGACCCGCATTCAACGGTTGGATGATAAAAGTGTTGATGATAATGATGATGACTATAAACGAAAAAATATTAGTATTGAAATAATTACGATTGCCAACAGGAATATAGTTACAAACATGTGCTTGTGACATTTTAATAAAAACGAATCAACAAATAGTATTGGATTAGTGGTAACACGTCCGTCATGAAACACAAGAATTACGTAATGTTTTGTGATATGTGTGATGATTACCTATTTAAGTCGCGCAAACATTTCAACAAGAGTAAGGTTACTTTAATTAAAGTAAATTTGACATTGCTCGCGTAAACGAAATCTCTTTATTTCATATTGTCCCCCGGAGTGAAGTGGGGTCCCATTGTTCTTGCGAGAATTGGGCCTTTTGGATGATGGCTATAAAATCTGCAGCGTATTACTACGCTTATTGCTGACAAATAAAAGGTCAAAACCTTGCCCGCATACTAATCCAAAATTTTCTTTTGGGATGAAAATCTGTGTTTTTGTATAGATCACGCTACGTAATCGCATTTATATTTTGACATAATAAATCTCGATTGAGTCCCTTTTTTTAGTTCCTTATGTAACATATTTGCTTTTTCTATGTAAGGCGGATGAAAATATTCTGAACAATTTCTCTTCATATCACGCGTGGTGTTGATCAACTTATCACTATTACTGGGGTAATCGCACAAGGCACGTCTTGTGAGATATTGCACTGCGCCGCCATTTTCCTTCAGGAAAAATGTTGGCCAAACATTTGTTACTTACGTTGTTGTTTTGTTTGTCGGCCCTTGATTGTCAACGCTTGAAATTTACGACTAGTTTCCCGGAATTCTTCTTTTTCATTTCGTTAGAACGTATATCTTCTCTACACGCGAATAATTTGCGGCTTGGTGTATTTATACCCACTAAACGTGCGTTTCTCAGATAGAATTATGTTCACTATCATGTTTGAGATATTTTTTATCGTATATTGCTTTCATTTCATATTTAATTAAGCAATATTCTTAAATGCACTGACCACCGTTCGATTAAGGCCGCCCTGAAGCGATTTGACCTTGTATTTCAACCCAAACTCTTACATGCGTAACTACCCAGTTGAGTGGTGAAAGCAAGAAATATATTATAATATTCAGGAGAAAGCTGATTCGGGCTCCCTATTGGCCATAAATTACCCAAATAACCGAGTAACACCTACGCAATACGATCTGAGCATAAGCTAAGTACTACTTCACTTCGGAACCCTTGGAAATTTGGGATATTATCTATGAAAATATTCGTGGGTGTATACTATTAGCAAATTGTGGTTAAGCGATTTTGATCTTCCAATTTTGTCATGAAAATATATCTAGAATGAACTAGTTAAGTAAAAATAAATCGTCATAAATTTGAATTATTGAAACGAAACCTCTCTCTTTTACTTATATAACCAAATCTCTCTCATTTGTTTAGTATTTTTGGTCAAGAATTTGATCGAAATCCAGGATAATTACACAAACATGCCTGTCATTGGCTAAATTTTTAACTTCAGTTCCCACAGCGAACATCGCTTTATATTTCAAATAACTACCTCTCACAGATAGACGAAAACAGTAATGTAAGATTAGACTTCATCCATTTGAACATTTAGGCGACTCAGGGTTCAAGTAGACAATGAAGGGTCCTATTAGTGCTGAGTGTAACGATACCGACGCGGATTCGTCGCCAGTTCGGTGTTCGTTGTGATCCGTAAAGACGTCGATCCGTAGCGTGTACCCCAATATTTACCGTTAGCCTATAAAACGTACTGTTATAACGATTCGAATGGCTCTTTCTGTGTCTTATTATTAATCAATATTCTGTCTACCGCCTGACAGACTATGGGTCTTACTTATGTAATTCTGAGAGGAGACTTGTGTTCAACAGTGGAACGATAAGCGGGTTGATGATGATGACTATTATGTACGTTAAATTAGCAATTTTTTATCCATTATTCAGTCTAGGTTTTTTGATTGTAACCTCTCGGTTTTGTGTGTACTTTGTTTAAGGATAGTTATTTTGCGGGTTTATTGTCAACTGTCGTTTGATTAGAAGTCAATGTAGGCCTATGTTATTGCGCTTCAGTGAACCTTTACATTTTCCTTAGGGTTGCTATGTTATGTCCCTTTTCACTGAGCGCTTAAATTGGTATTGCTGTTCCTACCCCCGTGTAGTCATTAAGATTCATTCTTTAAAAAATTTGGATTGAATTGCTTGAATCTTTCTAAATTTTTATTGCAATACCTCCCCAAACATATATTTCAACTTTCGTAATTCATAAGTTGGTACGTATTATATTTCATATTACTATATTTTGGATCCTATATTTCTTGTGTTTGCACTCGACAGAAACGTAATTCTGAGAGGTTGTGGCAAAATCATTAAATCGTTTTCAGATCGTTTCAACTCTATATAAAAAGTTATAACATTGTTGTGTTGTTGAATCCAATTCGTTTACATCTTTAATTCTTTTCTTTCAAAATTGATCGTTCTGATCGGGTATCAAAAAGTGATCGAGTTTCTTTGATCAAAGCGGACTGGAAAAAGTCATTCCATTAAAAGTCTTTCCGATCGATGGCGTATTGTGTTTCTAGCCTCTCCATAGCTCCGTAGTATTTCAGAATACATTTCTCTTTTCTCATTTCATATCGTGCAAACGAGTGAAGTACACATACATATCTTTACGTCAGGTCCCTCACGGGGTAGGCCGAGAGCATCGAATGAAGTAATTTTAATATTTGTTGCTACAACCTTCTAATATTTTTAAATGTTATCAAGTGAATCGGTTTTATTACCATTTTTCTGTGCAGCTTCTTCTTCTATAATTGTGTCTTATTTTTATTCATTGTATTTTATAAATTGATAGTTAATGATGTCACATTTATGAACAGTATTCTAGATCAGACAAGATATTAAATGAATAGATTTAATAATAATCCTTTTGTCGTTTCAAAAGCGTATTATCCACGTTTTTAATTTAGCCACCATCTCATGCATACTTTACACGTTTTGATAAAACTCCCCCGGGGCCGTTGGTATCCAACTCTCCGGAGTTGGATACCCACGGTCGACATTGTTGTGTACGAAACCACCTCGTGAAATTAATTTTGAAGTTCACAAGTTTCTGAATAAGTATATCATAGTTTACGTACACTTCCCTGGAGACGTTTATCTATCGTATGTGTTCTTAACTGGTTGCTGAGCCGAGGTTGTGGTTTGATTTCCACCCAGGACAAATATATGTCTGATGAGTACAAGTATTTTTTTTCATCATCAACATTGTCAACCATTTTATCGTTCCACTCTTGAACACGTATCTCCTCTCAGGATGAGAAGGATAAGGTTATGTGTAGTCTGCATTACTAGCCAAGTGGGGATGGGCAGATATTTTATTCTTTGTCTGGGTGTAAAAAAAGTTATCTTCAATTATATATTCATGTATATTTGGTTTATCAGCCGTCTGATTACCATAACACATTCTCTTCCTACTCAGTGGTTACCTGGCCATATGTGGAGATGCCCGAAGATACTTATTCTTAGTTAAATCCTAAGTTTGATTTCAGTCACTCTCAAAGCAATAGAAGGAAATCGATCTGTAACTTCATACCTTATTCTGTTTAACGAAGTGACGTCGGAATCCAATCTTACACTGTTATTTCATACGTCCAGCTATAGATTACCTCGGGACTACTACGTACTTTATACCTATAAATAACTTTTCCATTTCACGACATCATCATCAAATGGCATCACTTATCAGTGCCTCGCCTTGGCTAGAAAAGAAATCTATTAGAGTGCATTCATATATATAGCTGGATAAATTGAAATGTTACTGTAATATGATGATAATCGCAAAAATATTCAATACAACAGACTCACCCTCTACAACACCACGTCCCACCGGACGTAAACGTAACTGGTGAAACGTGGGAGTATGATACACTCATCTGCCTATCTCTTCGGGGATTACAGGCGTGATGTTACGTTTTAGATTCAAACTTCTTCGCTAAGTGCAAAGCAACAGAACATTATCATGTTATTTGTATGTATTATAATTTGTTAATAAAAAGAGGTTTTAAATACATATATACATATGTGGCTAAATAAACGAGAAATATATATAAGTAATTGCTTAAACGTTACACATAAATAATTTAGCACATTAATTATGTTGCACCTATTATGCAGTATATAATATTTGTAATTTCAGGCAATATAAACAACAAACGTGTATAAATATAATTGAATACAAAGGCCCCTAGCAGAAATACTTTTGCAGACTAACATACATATTTTACTTATAAATAATATTTATATAACCAATCCGGTTTAAAATAGACAGCCAATCTACAACCGGATGTAACGGAAGGGACCCGGGGCGAGTCCAACACATTCCCAGCGTTCGTTGTATACAATACGTAACACGCGTTTGACATGTTACACGACTTATTGACAAGAAATTCGGGTGTGCGGAAGATAGTGAAACAAGTCCGTCAACTGCCAATCTTGGAATTCCCCTATCTTCGAATTCCCACCCTTCGAAATCCCCGCATGTACCCTTCTCAAATAATCTTCAAATCAAAGGTTTGTAACGTATTCATGTGGACGGAGTAACGCTACGCTGTTTTGTTATATAGTGAAAGTTTAAGAAATAAAATTATATAAAACTACACAAATATATTAATTAATTGTTATTATTGTACTTATATAGTTCCTTTAGGGGTATACCGAGAGCACCGAATGCCAAATATCTCCATCCTTACAGAGCTGACGTGCTTTTTCTACATTGATTTACGCACGCCAGGTTCGGAGAATTCAGACTCCTCGTCAGCCAGTATCCGATCTATTTGGTTAAAATAGATGGCATAATATTAATCTAATTGTGTAACAAAGTCTTTATGTTATAATAATCATCACGACCTCAGCCCCGAAATATCTCAGCCTAAAATTCTTAATCGTAACATTTCTGTTTAGTAAACGTATGCATTATTACGCATTGTAATTTTAATAATTGTGTTGTAATTGTTATTGCCGATAAACATGTGTAATGTAGCTGTGCAGTCATCGGGGTCATCGGTATAAAGCGGCCAAGTGGGAACTATGCGAGATCATCGGATTGCATATAATTCGTTGGTACTAACGTGCTTTACATTCTGATTTCTTTTACTTTTACTTCAATATATTAAACACTTACGGCTAGTACACATTTGGTGTTTGGAATCGCACGCCTTGATAACGTGCGTTTTAATAACTTACAAGATTTATTGGGTATATTACAAACGCCCGCTTGTTAAACTAGTGCGGGCTTGCATAATTATTATGTGTACTTCGCAAATAATATGTAAGGCTTATGCATTTTGTTTTATCTCTATATCTTATGTCGTCACGCCAAGTCTTTTATGGGGTAGGTAGAGATTACACCGATTAATAAATATCCATACACACCGAACGCGCTTCTACAAATGAAATTATTGTAATATATTCATTAAGATTTTGCCATTTTTAGGCTCAATTCTTAGCAAATACTATTCAACATCCTATGATATTATTCTCACAATAAGCAATAACTTGTCTTTGTATAATTACGAGAATGCTGTACATACTTATAATTGGCATATATATAGGGTACATTATTACTATAGTATTTATTGTGTTGAAAATGTTATGTATACTATGCTGTCTGTATGTCTAAATAAATAAATAAATAAATAAGATTTAAGCCCCTTATTTACTGTGCAGTAAACCTGTTGGGATTATGTCGTTTTCACGGTGTCTAATGAGATTTTAGGGCGAAACGAGATTATTGAGGACTCTACGGGAGTTGGCCATCCTGTGAAAACTTAAGGAATGCCGACACGTACTACTGTAACTGAATTATGTGCTCGCCTGGCGTCAATACGGGCTTTTATAAATAAATGCTATTAGCCTACGCCGGTATTCCGGCACTTAACGTTAATAAAAAGGCTATTTTTGGATACCAGGTGTTTATTTTTCGATTCTTCAAAATAAAAAAACATTTGTGTGTAAAATAATAAAATTAATTTGGACTGCTTACATTTCCGCGGCATTACTTGTGTGATATGAAGAAATTGTAAAAAAAATAGTTAAAAAAAGGATTAAAAAATATCTAATACTAAGGAAGGGAACAGAATCACTAAAACAATGTTACTTTATAGTAACTGACTGAACAGTTTGTCTCCGAGGTGCGATTAAAACGATTAGTTACGGCTTCACGCTGTTGCAATTTGATAATTCACATCCAATACAAAAATTACTGCCTCGTTGGTCGTGTTGGTTGCAAGTGCGACTGCCGATCGAGAGGTCCTGTTCAAATCCCGGGTCGAGTACTATTGGATTTTTCTAAAAATTAGAATTAGAATTTCTAGTAGTGGCGCGGAGTCTGGATTTGTGCCCTGTGTATGGCAATAGACTCACCACCTATTCCATATTGGGACGTAAACGTAACTGTTGAAACGTGGGAGTATATTACATTCCTCTGCCTACCTCTTCGGGAATTAAAGGCGTGATGTTACGTTTACAAAAACGATCAACGCGAAAAACTGACGAGTTCCGATACAATCGGGTCAAGGATTAGCTTAGACGACAAAGCGATGCAAAAACCTTAAAATTTACGTAATTTGCAATTCTCTATAACAGACGCTGGCGTTTTTAACGGAAACTTGGTGGTTTACAATGGATCGTGGTCACAGTGTCGCGTTCTAATTTCACAAAAAAATATCGGATTTAACAGTTCAACATTATTGTTTTCATTACTACTGATTATTTATTGATTATCATGCGAATTGACAGCAATCAATGAGTAGCTCGTTTAATGACTCGTCGAATCTAATACGTAAGTTTCAAATTATGATGTCACTTAAAAAGACATGTCATCATCTTGAGATTATTAAAGTTTACTATTATTTGTTGTACTCTACAGCCATAACAGTTATTTACGATTTACTTAGTTTCCATATGTCTACATCAAGTAACTTTATGGTATTTTAAAAGCGTGACTCCCTTACAGAATACATCTAAAATGTGTATTTGAAGGCTATCACATCATTATTCATATTATATTATGTAAATTTTGTGAGCAAATATATCCGTTGCCTATATAATCAAAATTATATACATACTACGATTCGTATGAATAGACAAACTTAAACATCATCTTCAGACCCTGCACGGGTGTGTGTCAAAAGTGTATTCCAAGCCTCATCACAAGTTCTTGTTCTTGATTTCATTAATAGAAATATTTAGTTGACGTCGTTGTCATTCATACCCGCGGACAAGTACACCGCACGGGTACTATAATTCGGGCCTCGAGGATCCCTCTTTACCCGGGCAGTATCAGGGGGTCATCTGACCCCTGGTGATGTCACCCTGCTTTATAGAAATATTTAACAAACACGCCCACCACCAATATAATCGGCGTTACTTTGTTTGAAACTAAAATGCAACATTCTAGCATGCGACTTCTCAAACCTAAACACAAACGCAGGTGTTACTACTTTGGTTGCTGCCTTTCCAATTTGGAAATTCGCATTTTTGATGAGTTTTTATGAGTGTTCAATACGTGCATCTAGGTATAAATAAATAAAAATCTTGGAATATTTTTAAACACGGCCATCTGATCCCAAAACAGAAAGAAACTATTCTATATTGTACTAACGAAACAATTGATAAATGCTAGTGTTCATCACACAAATATTTGTCCTAGGTGGGCATCGATCTCCCGACCCCAGGCTCAACAGTCCGGTTCGTTAACTACTGGAACAATGGGCTATTCAAATTGTCAGTCAAGGTATTGCAATGACTGTTGAAATCCTTGCATTCTATAGCTTATATTTAACCAATATAAACGTGTAGGCATATTAAACCACGTGGGTAGATCTTAAAATAAACTTACATCTGTGCCATTATGCGGTTTTGTGCGCAACTCGAGAACCTAGTTACATACATGAAATGTAGCGTATAATGTGACACGATGGCGTACTCCGCGTTATTGCTACGGGCGGTTATACGCAATGCCACGATATAACTGATTTCCACATAACCGAACTCATCAAAACCGATTCAACCTCCGACCAGTTTATAGTGTACATAACCGAAATCATCAAAACCGATTCAACCTCCGTCATGTTTATATTGTACATAACCGAAATCATCAAAACCGATTCAACCTCCGTCACGTTCATTGTACGTTTTTTGGCAAAATTTCGAAGTGCAAAGATGAAAGAGACATTGTATGTGGCGGATAAATCTATTATTACTTATATTCAAACGATGTAGAGCCTATTACACTGAGTAATTATTGTCCTTTCTATCCTGTTTTCTTTCTAATTCTTTAAAGTTTAATTTTATCATCGACGATATTACCAAGACTAGTATTTTTCTTTTTAATTCAACGCGGTCGAGCAAGCCGGAGCCACTGGGCTTTTCTCCCACAACAAGGAGTGAATCTATTCCTGTGAATACATATACCATTTGCCAATTATAAAATGTGTTAGCCTACTTTTCTACTAGCCGAGCGTAACGTCTTCTGTGTATAATATTTTGTACGAATGGATTTCTGCATAGTACCACCTACTTCACAACATCTATCTAGGTTAATTAGTATCTTTTCAAGCTGGACAAAATATGGTCAGGGGTAGTTTTTATTTGGTTCGTGAAAGAGTTTGGAACGAGCAACTTTTCTCCTAGTGTTAAATCTAAAACTATTCTATATTGATATTTTCTCTATTCCAATATATAAAGCACGAGCTTGATTTTTCAGTATATCTCAGAATTTAAAAACAAAAGTCCCCCTCACATGCCGCGAAGCATAAAACACTGAACGAAAAATATTCTCCTTTATATTATTGAAAACAAACAACACTTGGCAGCGAAATTTAACTTCAAGGGTTTTTTATAAAAGCCATTTTGACATTGAGCGAAAAATAGACAAAAAATTTCTTAAAATGAAACTTCAAGGACATGAAAGTTTTAGTAGAAAACCTGGTTGCAAGTTAATGTTAATAACGCTGGAAATAGAAAGACTAAGATGTACGAATTAGGTCATATTAACGAAATGGTAAAAACTTGAGATATAAAAACGTACCCACCCTTATTAACACTATGATATATTGACTATGATATATAGTGGTGGTAAGAATAATATTAAAATGTATCTAAAA
>DWEH01000662.1:0-10984 GCA_018245815.1 Apyrrothrix aesculapus | reverse complement strand
CATATCTTCACGCCAGGTCCCTTACGGGGTAGGCAGAGAGCACCGAGTGCCAAATATCTCTATCCTTACAGACCTGCAGCGCTTCTTCTATATTTATCACTCGCTTCATACATACACGCCGGTGTTTTACTCAACTTAACCAGTGCATACCGCTAAAAACCACCTATTGTAGTGCGATAGAACAAACCAATAAAAAAAAAACCATCAATTGTGTAATCGTAGTACAAAACGTATATGCGAATCATCATATAACAGCGTCATCATATAACAGAAAAAAAACTAATAATTATTAAAAAGTGATTTTGTGTCACCCATTGCAACTTAATCAAAAGCGTAACTGACGCGTCCTGCATGGCGCTTACGACCTGTTCGCCCTACTCATGGCGTTTTTTTTTGTTTCATTGAGTTTCCATTCACGATTCTAAAGAAGTTTCACTTTAAAATTTAATTACGTATGTATGTATGCTAAATTATGTAATATTAGGAAATAAAAAAATGCTCATTGCAGTAGCATTTATATAAATATTAGTATATTTTGCTTATTGTGCATTCATATATTATTGTTAGTTTGTTTTAATTTGATGTAAACAATAATTACAGGAGGAAGCTCTGGCCCGAGCGCTGGACAAGGTATTGGCGCGATACGTAGAAGTTCGGGAGGACCAGCCCTGGAGGCCCGACTTAGGTCAACGCGTGGCAGATTACCATTTAGGTCTGTTGACCCACATTAGTAAGTACATACGCTTGCGGCTGGACGTTTCCCGTTAGACGTAAATGTAACGCGCTATCGACCTGAAACCAAACTCGATTACATGGCTTTCATGTTACAGAGGCCGAGAATAGTGAGGCCTTACAAGAGGCTCTGGCAAGTAATGGCGAGGATGCGGCCGCCGAATTGGAAGCGTTGGCTACAATACTAGGGCTCACCGTGGAGCTGACCAGCCTGCCGGGAGAGCGCGGGCCGCTGAGCGTGGTGTCGCTGGTGCCTACAGCGCCGCCTTTGTCGCTGGCCGGCAAAAACCCGACCGCCGCGTCCGCCGCCGCACTGCGCTACCTGCGCCGCACACTCGCCGCGAACGGCAAGCTGTCGTCCGCAGCCCCGTCCTAATAAGATGCCCTACAAGTTCTTATCGTAGTATTTATCTACGAAACTGATCTTCGACATCCGATATATAGATATACTATTCGAATTTAGTTACTTATGTAACAAATTTAATTTCTTGCTCGTGAATTCAAGCAACGGACGATTTTTAAACGAGTGTTCACACCTTTTGCATATTTTCTAAATTGTGTAAAGATGATAATTATAAAATAAAACTGATTTTGTTACACTAAGCAAAACTCTTTCATTAAATGAATTTTTCTTTGCGGATCAATTTTATGTTCAAACAAGTATGTCAACATGAAAGATATGATGTACTTAATGAACGTCAAAATCATAAATATATTTTATGTTCATACAAATTATTTTTTCACCGACTTTATACAACCCATAGGTGCAGTACACTGAAAGAAAGAGAAAAAAGCTGAGGAATCACAACAATTGGGCAGTCTTACTAGCGAAGTGTTAATCATTAATTATATTAAGTAATAATAGTATAATTCATAGTGTAACTTTGTCATGAGAATGAACACAAAAGAGACATTGGACTGTGAAAATATTCAAACTCAATTGGGCCTGGAATCTTGCTAGAACTGAATTAGTACAGCATAATTATATATTGCTGACTGATTTAAGAAAGCTGACACTAAACTCTAGCTTGTGGCTGTTCTTAGTACTTATATCAATTGGCCTCATGTAGCCTATAGTTATTCTTTGAATGTACATAATACTCCCATAACTATATTGTGATGCATAAGTAAGAATCTTATATTGTTTCATCTTGTCTTTTATGAGGTCTCTACAAGCTCAACAAAGCTTGCTAGGTATCAACTGGACTGAAAAAGAGAAGGACCTCATCTAAAACAGAATAAAAGGAACTAAAACCAAATGAACTAAGAAAAACTTGTTAAACTGATATTTGATGACAAGTAGTGACCTTCTTAGCACATCAGGTCATCTCTGACTTAAAAATATAAATTAGAAGTTATGAGATCTGTGAATTAATGCCTAAACTCCTGCAGTGCTAAATATTTCTAATTTCTAATGAACTAACCTTTTCGTCCAATTTAAAGGCTCTGCAGTTTGTATATCTCTTCACATCTAAATTTTTGGTCTTAACGAAATATATTTAATCTTATATAATTATTTAAAAAATTTATATAACCTTGATATTATCACAGCAATTGTTACTCATATTAATTGTATTTAATAGGTTGTACGATTTCTTAACGTTTGAGTCAGAAATTTGTGAGGAAATTTGCACACCTTAGAAATTATTTGAAGCATATAAAATCTGCCAAATCTGCCTTGACCAGTGTGGGTGACTTTAGCCTTATACCTTCTGAGATCAAACAGTCAAGTGTCAGAATGGGTATATGGTATAATTAAATGGCACTGGTTTGATTTGTGGTACTAACTAAAACACAAGCAGTCAGACAATCCTTAGGGGTAACAACCAATCCATTAACAAACCTTAAATAGTACTTTAGAGACATCTGAGATTAAATAATCAGCCGCTTATGACTAGATGACTATATTGACTAGATGAGGATATCTATGAATAAAAAACGTGACTGCTCACATTATATTTTCGATTTATGATTAATAAATTTTTAAATGAATCTTACATAAAAAAGCGAATTTAACTAATCAATACTAAAACAAAGTCTGGAAACCTTAATTCTCATTTATTTGAGAATAATTTGAATATTGCCTTATTATTAATGAGTGTTAAAAATATAGTAAATGATGCCACTTTTAATCAGAGTCATCGATGTCGGAGGAGTTCCGTCGGCGACGAGATGACCGGTCAGCGGTTAGACTTTGTAACCAAGAGGTTGTCTTTTGAGCGGCCGTACGACGTGGCGTGCGGCGCTCGGGTGGTGAGGGAGCGGGGGGTGGAGCTGGCGGCGATCCGCGACCTCGCCCGCGTGCTCTTCCACGACCACCGCGCGATCCTCGGCCCCGCCCGCGAGGGCTCTCGGCCGGGGGTGGGAGCGGCGGCGGCTCCTCATCATCACTTGATAGTACGATGGCGGCACCCTTCTTCGTCGCGGCTGTGGTCTGTTTGCCAGTCGGCACTGCTTTCTTAATTGCCCGGTTCATTATACGTTTAAGCTCCTCTGGGTCTGCGGTGTCAAGTGCCTCTCTGTCAAGACGCATCCTCTCCTGAACCTCCTGTTCAGTTTCGGCGTTCGATTCCAGGAGAGATTCGACACATCGGTCTCGATGGCCTTCGAACACGCGACGGAACCCGTCATCGTCCCGTTTCACAGTGAAGTCCTTGACAGCTTCAGTGACAGCTCGTACTGAAAGCACCCTGAGGCGTTTCTCAGTAGGCAGTGCATCAAAGTACAATCGCAAAAGAGTTTCAACATCAGTGGCCTCAGCAGCTACCTCTCCAATATCAATGTCATCCTCGTTCTCTGTGGTCTCTTTTCGGTGACGAATTTTTTTCTCCTTTTTCATTATTAATATGTCATTTGGGTTTGCAACAAGCCCATTAAAATTCTGACCAAATCTAATACGGTTAAAGTCTTGTCCATCACGTTCATAAAATACACTCAATCGGATGAGTGGAAGTGAAGGTTGTCTTGGATCACCACTGTGTATACGGTTAGCTTCATCAATTGCATCACTGACTTTAGTGTTCAAAAATTTTTTTACTTTTTCTGTTTCATTAACATCCTCGTCACCAAGATTCTCCTCTGATAACACAATAGTTTTAAAAATAAATGGACGTACTGTCTTCATAGGGATTGGTGTAAGAATAAATTCATTTTTGTGTATCTGGAGTAAACCACAGTGCTTTGGCAGAGCTTCACCTGCAGCTAAGGAGGTAGCAACAGTGCTTCCAGGTTGCACAACATAAAATTCATTTTCTCTTTTTATATCTCTGATAGGGAATATTTGGCTATCATGCTCATGGCCCCAAACCACTAAGTTCAAAAACTTAGGTAAAACACTCTCCGGAATGTAATTTCCATGTCCTCTATCTGCTCTATTTTGGTGCAGAACTAATATATTAAACCAATCACTGCTGTCATCAGGCAGCTCCATTACGACTTTTTTCTCAGCAAAGAGCCTCGATAGGCGCTGGTCTTTAAGATGGCTCAAACCATACAATGACAATTTAGTATCACCTTTCTGGAGAAGCACTGGAGAAACTCGAACCTGAGTGTAATCTGTCCACTTCCCAAAATAGTTGATGAGGCCACTAATAGATAAAATATCAAGAGAACTAATACTACCGCGGCCTACGGGATCGTCGTGGTTGCCGTGTATCGACAGAATAGGATATGATATGTTTAAGTTAGGATCTTCATAGTTTACATTTCGAGAAAAGTTTTGTAATTGATCAGATAAAAGTTCAATATTACTTGGTTTATCTCCGAAGCAATATTTACGAATGATTTGTGAGCACTTGAACATGCAGGCAGGCGAGGGTTTCGCCTGGTCGAACAAATCACCTCCGAGTAGTACTAAGTCTACATCATATTGTACAGCGAGAGATAATACTTCATCAAATCCAATAAAACTATCCTCTCCTCGTATGGCATCGTTCTCCAGGTAACCTAGATGAATGTCAGAAGCTATCAAAATTCTGACGGTATTGTCCGCGCACCAAGAATTATTTTCATTTTGCACCATATTTACTGTCGGGGTTATATAAATTTCACTGTACACTTATCTTTTACTGTAATTGTTAAGATAATCTAACTTTTCAATAAACCGCGAAATCAAACTGTTTGTTTTCTGTTTAGTTATAAAAGCAAGTTGTCAATGTCAAATCTTGTTTTTAAATAGTTTTTCTACCTAAATTCGGTTCGTTCAGCCAGAATTAACACTATTTGAGTTAGACACGAGAATGATATTTACTCTCCTTGTAAACAGATTCATCAGCCAAATACTTAGAACTATTTAAATAGGCTTCTGTTAAATATGCTGATAATTTTAAATTTATTTGCAAATACAAAAAAATAATGCTTAGTAAATATTGTTAACCATACTCTATAATTTATAAAATATAATAGTGTCTTAAACATGAAAATATACATAGATACATTGTTTCAGTTGTTAATTTTCTTATTAATTTGTCAGTTTGACATACAGAGGAATAACAGACAGTCTTGTCAGAATACAATATTTTTGATTGTCAACTTGTTGGCGCACGACAATAGTTGGAAACAATTATTAACTTTTCTATAATAAAACAGAACGTACGTTGTGTAAATATTGTTATTGAAAATGATATGACACCAATAAACCACGGAGCATACAGAACATGCTTGTAGTTCGTAAACGTAGTGTATGTTTGGAAGAGAAAGTGTCATGTGAAATCAGAGAGTCGCCTTCAATGATGTGGAAGAGGTCGATTGTGCAAGCGAAGGCTGCGCGTGCGCGCGCCTCTGCGTCGCTGGCGCTGGCATTGGTCGTATTCGCTGTAAGTGCATCGAGCTGCTCGATATCCTTCATACAGTCTAACTGGACAACAACTATTAACTCATGTTTTCATACTAAATTGCTTATGTTGATACCCTTGAAAGATGTTCCATAGTCGTAGCATTACTGGTGATAGTGTGGGAAAAAACTGACCATAATATTAAAGTAATACAGTCATGTACATGTTTTTCTTGTCAATTTACTTATTTAAAGTGACATGATTGCTAAAACTTGTAAATAAATAAACTGTGTTATAATAACCAGATCGGTGACAAAATACATATATGTATTTAAATTACTGTGAATATTGTACAGATTTTTTTACACCATCACTACCACCATACCACACATAAGATGAATAGTTGTACTCATAACACAAATTCAGCTTTCGAGATCACAACTCAGCATTCAGTTTCACTAACCACTGGACCAACGGGCCAGTCAAAAATGTTTTCAGTTATTGATAAGATTCTTTTATAGTAAGAAATTATAGTAAAAATTCATACTTACTTATACATTTAAGTTACAAAAGAAGTAAAAAAATTTAAGTACTACATTTAATACATGGGTGGTAACTAATTGTTTTTCGCCTTCATTAACAATGAGAAATATATATGGTCAGACATACATGGTCCTATGACTACCCTACAATAAGGCAATCTTAGTCTAGATGGAATGGATTCTAACAATAGGGGTTTCTACCCCTTTTCCCCAACCCCCAACCTTTCATATACTGTACATTCCGATGTACAGTATCGGAAGTCTTGCTTGCAACCAATACAACCAACGAGGCAGCAACTAATATAATAATAATAAAATAAATACTATAATAAAAAATAATTATGTTACATATTATTATCACACCTGTAATCCCCTAAGGGGTAGGCAGAGGAGTGTAGTACACTCCCACGTTCCACCAGTTACATTTACGTCCCAATATGGAATAGGTGGTGAGTCTATTACCATACACCAACCTCTTGATCGGCAGTCACAGTTGCAACCAGCACAACCAACGAAGCAGTAGTTAAATAATAATCCATATTATAGCAGATTGCTATGGTAATAAACTGTCATAACAATGATTGAAGCCACAGCCTATGCTCAGCCATCACAGACAATAATTACTGGATAGGTAACCAGTCAAAAGATCATTCAATCTTGAAACAGTTGTTCTACTACTATTAATATTGTCTGTCTTTTTGGTTGAGCGGTTGCAAGTGCAACTGCTGATTGAGAGGTCCCAGTTTTAATTCAGGGTCGAATATGATTGGATTTTTTTAGCTTAAAAAGTTACTTAGATTTCTAGTTGTAATAAAATTTCTAGTAGTGGCTTAGAGTCTGGATTTGTGGCTGGTATATGACTATAGACTCACCCTATTCTTTACTGGTATGTAAATGTAACTGGTGAAATGTGGGAGTGTAATACACTCCACTACCTACCTCTTCGGGGATTACAAGTGTGATGTTACATTTTAATATTATGTTGTCAATAATTTCATCACCTTCGTATTTGAGTGTAGGCGTTGAGACTTAGGGCACATCAATGTTGGCTTTTGTATGTATCCAAAATGACTATATCACTATGTACTATGAGGAAAATTGTTTTAGTTGGTTGCCTAACTGACTAACCAATATTTCCTGTTAGTAGTTTTACAACAATTAATTAACAAATTTGTTTCTTAGTAACTTGTTGTCTTAAATTCTTATTTCTATATGTTGAACTAAAGTTCTTATTTCTATATGATATAAATTAATTATTCTAAATTGTATTGTTGGTCGAGTGGTTGCAAGCACACTGCTGGTACTGACATCCTGGACTATTGGATTTTTCTAACTTGAAATTCCTAGTAGTAGCTAGGAGTCAGATTTTGTGCCCGGTGTATGTCAATAAGCTCACCATCTGATGGGATGTATAATGTAACCGGGAATGTGTAGGATTGCTCTACAGTCGTTTGCCTACCTTTTTTAGCAATTACAATCATGATGTTTTTATAATTTTTTACCTAAGTAGCCCTAAGTGAGCATACACCGATAAAAAAAAAAAAAAACGTTAAAAATGTAATAATAACAATAATAAAATAATAAGTAGGCATCAAGAGAGCTTGTGTTATGATAATCAGACGGCTGATAAACTACATATATGTAATCATATAAATATGATAGATTTATTTTCACCCAGACACAGAACGAATACTTGTGCTCATTACAAAGACATTAATTCTGGGGGTGAATCAAGCCCACAACAACCTCCAGCGCAACAGTCAGGTTCATTAACCACCGCACCAACGGGCCAGTCAAATTAATGTAAATGATAAGTATGTTAAATGTCAATCTCAAGTGTTCTTGAGATACTCATACATTTGTGAGTGGAAGCTGAGAACTGTATGCAAACATTTATAATAGGGAATTGTAATGCACACTAGACAAGAGATGTTCGATTCCATTACCGAAAATGAGAATCACATTGGCATTTAGTAAAAAATCCTGTAAGTGGTATGTTTCAAAGGGTGTTATTAAACACTATCAACTAGTATTTATAAATAGGTTGTGTTATATACTTAAACTATAAAACATTTCAACTCTGTAAGTGATATTGAAAATTATCAGAAAGTCTTACTTAGGGCTTGCTTGCAAAGTAACATGGTTGTGTTTGTTTCTCTGATCAGTCCAGTGACAAGGTTGTTGCTTTTAAAGGGTTCAGTTTTAAAGATAATGTTTTGCACAAAGGTATATAAATATATAACACTAGGCCTTTTAGTTTATCCTTCAGGACCAGCAAAACTACTATTAGTGATCCCAGAGCTGACATACACATTAGGTGGTGTAGCATTTCTTTGCAAACTGACGTATGATTATGTATGTAGTTATGTAGCTTACTGTTATATTAGGCTTTGTTGGGCTGCGGACGTGGTGCCGACCTGGTCATCGAGATCCCGGGCTGGGGCGCCAGCGGCGGGCCGGCTGATGGCGCGCATTACCGCCTGGACTACCGGCCGCCGCACGGCTCCCCCGCCCCCAATTTCACAGTGCCCGCACGCGCCTCCACCATCAATTTCCAAGGACTGCCCGGAACCAAATACCACTTCATGCTGTACTACTCCAACGCCACTTTCGCCGACCTCCTCACGTGGAATCAAACCATAATTACCGGTACGTACACTCGATGAACCATAAAATGTATGTATTGTAATGCTCATAATTGTACATATTATATGTATTGTAAATTGTAATGCTCTATCGTTTGTTTGGAAGTATAAACAATTTTTGTTTGATAGAGATCAAGTACGTATGTACATAATATGTATGAAATAAATACATACATAAGTAAGTTAAACAACGCTAGTTACTTCATATTTTCATCCAATAATTTATTTTACATAGAAAAAAAAAAGTTGCATTTATATTGCACATTAAAGGAGAAATTCCTACGTTCCAGTCGTTATCAGTTACAAGATTACCCACTGTTCAATGCAAAATAATAATACGTTATTTTCGCTTTTGTGTGTAATATGCAAAATGTTGACATCATTAACAAAATTGTGTTGTAAAGTAAAAAAAATGTGAGTTGAGTAATTGTTGATTTTCAATCTGTTAACTGTGTTTCTTTTCATAAACGTTACGGCCTAACGATTGTGTTGATATCCAAATTTAATTATTTATATTTATTTGTATTAGCGGGTTCACCTACTCAGCTTTATTCGATTTATAACTAGTTAAAAATGTAAATATTTATTTCTAGTAGTTAATTAGAATTTCTAGTAGAGGCTCAGAGTCTGGATTCGTGCCCGGTGTATGGCAATAGATTCACCATCTATTCCATATTGAGAGGTAAACGTAACTGGTGTAACGTGGGAGTGTACTACACTCCTCTGCCTACCTCTTCGGGGATTACAGGCGTGATGTTACGTTTATTGATAGCCTACATCTATCTAATTGGAATGTATACGTGTAAGCATTATACTTATATATGTATGTTCCGTACCTTTCGTCTACGTCTTCACGGAACCCGAATAATTCGATCATGAAGGCATTTGATTCACCTCCATATTTCGTGAGAACAGGTTCTGCAGAATTTCCTTTATAGGTTGAAATTCTACCTAAAGCGTAGGAAAATATACCGCTAAGTTTTCTGTATTATTCAAAAAAGATTTCGTGTTTGCTAACTTAATAGTAGACACAAAGGGGAAGTAACGCTGATACCCGACACAAGATTAAAAAGCATACTACCGATGTGGACTTTTTGACAAGCGTTCCCGTTCTTTGGAAAGCGATTTTTTATTAATTCTAGATAACAATAAGTACATTATTAATACTCGGGTATTACAGATTTAAAATTGCAATAGAAAACGAGCTCTACAGAACACCGTGACGGAGAAGCTTAGACTTCCCAAAGTAGAGACCAGGACCGACACAAAAACTAGGGCCTGATGAGACATAATGGATTTAGTTTACCCACACTATCTGGTTGAAATAAAATGCTATTTCAGGTTTCATTAAGAAATCTATAGTTTCCAATTTCACATTTCCATCGGAAAAAGTAAATTCGTAAAATATTCAATTTAAGGAATCACGTTGCCTACTAATAAATGTACTTTAAAATTATAGTCGTGGCGCGACTCTGGATAAACGTTATGTTGTATGATACTTAATTATTAGTCATTTACAATACATATTACTGATAACAATTTTTAAAGCTTACGTTTAAAATTTCCTTGGATCTGCGAGATTCGCGATTGTGTAGGGCCGGATTTCCGCCCGTAAAAGCTAAAACGAATAAATGCATTATTAAATGTGCTAGCGAATATTAATTCGGATATGTTCACAATATTAAATCAAGTTATTCATAAAAGTGAATAATATAAATCACATATTAATTCGTGGTATCAGATGTAATGGAAAAAATATTTAGTACAAGAAGTTATACCATATACATACTTACAGAGTGTCATATGATATTACATTAGGCACACTTAGCAAAGTATTATCAATATTGATAATCTCATAATCGAATGGGTCCTCATCAAGCAAATCGACTACGCTGTGATCTGACTTGCTGGTTAAAACAGGAAAATTTAAAATTAATTTTTCACTGTAATCGTCTGAGCTCTGTTGTCTCATGTCGTAACTGTCGGAGCTCTCCCTTGTCGTTTCGCGTTTAAAATTGACTCTGCTTAGTGTTTTAGTTGGCACAGGCTCTAGCAATTTCTCTTTTGACGGTTCCTGAAAGATGAATAATTAGTCTGATTACTTTACTTTGACATTACATAAAAAAAACCTAACATCACGCCTGTAATCCCCGAAGAGGTAGGCAGAGGGGTGTAGTATACTCCCACGTTTCTCCAGTTACGTTTACGTCCCAATGTGGAATATGTGGTGAGTCTATTGCCATACACCGGGCACTAATCCAGACTCCGAGCCACTACTAGAAATTCTAATTTT
>DWEH01000661.1:0-10986 GCA_018245815.1 Apyrrothrix aesculapus | reverse complement strand
GGTGAAACGTGGGAGTGTACTACACTCCTCTGCCTACCTCTTCGGGGATTACAGGCGTGATGTTACGTTTTTTTTTTATTTTAACCGACAAATACCGCCCTACTGGCATTTATAACTTAACTAAATGGGGTTATCTAGTGGAGCTGAGCCATATCAGAAACTGGAGAAAAATTAGGAATTGGAAAATTTATCTCCCGCTGCCCCTAAAAACACAATTCGCGAGCAAAATGTGCCATATTAACATTGTAACCTACTAGCCCCGTGATATATGCACACAGAAAAAATAAAAGATATGAATTATCACATTAATGAGTACCTCCACAAACCTGAGTTTCACGCGCCAACATTATCTAAACTAGTATCTGTTGATTTTTAACCTAGTCTTATATATGAGCGTAAAAAAATATTATCAAATATACTTTACATATGTATTAATTCCCAAAATGAATAAAAAGGTGTTCTTAAGACAATAAAAACAAACATGAACGAGTTTAAAAAATTTCAAGCCAGTTTTAAGTTACCAAATTTAAAAAGTTACAATTTAAAAGTCCCGTCTCAACCGACGTGTTCGTCAAGATACAAAGTTGATTACCGTTCCCAACACATTAAGCTGGCCACTATTATTATTACATTAAGACTAAGATGCCACCCTTTACGGTTTATTAAGGGTAATCCCAGTTCCCAATTGTTTATGATATATTCAACCAAAACAATGTTTAATGAGCTACCCCTATACTAACGATACATGACAATGACGTAACTGCCCCTCACTACATTACATAAAAATATGTTATAATTCAATTGCATTAACAGTAATTAAAGGATCAACACGATGATTTACGAATTCGATTTAATTTTGAGATTTGGAACTTAAATTATGAGATAATTAATAATTGTGAACTAATAAACTAATTTAGAAATGGTGTTATCCTGCCTTGAAACAAAAATTTGGAAACAAAGTTCTCACTAACCTTTGATACCGCGGCAGAAAAACCGGCCTGGCACAAGCCCGTCTTGCGCTGTCCGGTGCTCGCTGCGAAATTTAAAAAATAAATTAATTATACAGATACAAACGTCATAGAGTAGAACACCACAGAATAGATGTCAAATAGAATAACTATGAAAATAGGTGTTGCCATATTCAAATTCTTAAAAGAGCTCAGCCTTCACAAATATACTTTCTTTAATTTTATCTACAAATGTACTGTTACATTTTGTCATTTATGTTTCATTAAAGTTCACAATTATTTCTGTTCCACTCGATGGTAATATTTGGGCTGAAGATTTGAGCAATCAGGTACAATTGTTGTCTTTGCTATGTATTATATGACACGTGTCTAAATGTCCGTGACGTGTCTATTTGACATCTGTAATGCGGTAAGCACATTTAATACGATATTGTGCAGTTAAAGATCCATATAAATATTTATTATCTCCCCCAAAATCGTATCGCCGCAGTATAAAGGAGCATCCTACAAACTAGCCCCTTTGAAAATAGACACTTGTGGGGTACATTTAGCTGGAAATACGAGTAGTTGCTGGGTGTCTTAAATAGGTATTTTGTATAATGACTTCAATATCCGTACATATAATTACATTATGTACATATAATTACACGCTTATTTACTATTATATTAATGAATTTTTCCTATTTTTATTCAAATGTAGAATTTCTAGTCTACGTGTAGGTAAAACATACTAGCTACACAATAATACAATAACATGCAAAACTATACACACAAGAA
This sequence comes from Apyrrothrix aesculapus, assembly GCA_018245815.1. Lineage (NCBI taxonomy): Eukaryota > Metazoa > Arthropoda > Insecta > Lepidoptera > Hesperiidae > Apyrrothrix > Apyrrothrix aesculapus. Next base: position 9,241 of record DWEH01000661.1, on the reverse strand, counting down.
ATATTACAAAGAAATAAAAAAGGGTATATTATAATTTTTTTCCAGGACATTAAACTCTTCTAAGACAATGAAGTTACAGTTTGCTTAAAATATTGTCTTGAAGTTATTTTTATGTTGAAAAACAATATTCAGAACAAAACATATATTTGAATAAGGAAATATTGTGACTATTCGTTATTGTTTAAAAAAAGTGTTTTATTATTTGCAGAATCCAGTGTTGGCAGTATTAAAATAATTGTTTTACATATTTAATCATGTCAAATAGGGAAGTGATTTAGGCGATGAGAATGACTTTTTTTACGTGTGTTAATGTGTTTCGTGATAATGTACATTAGGTACTACACTGTACAGGTGCTATGACATCGATACCACATGTACATACTCACCCTCCTCCACGGTTCGAAACCCTAGACAAAATATGTATATAAGTATAAGTATATCATAACAAATATGTCTTCGTACATATCATATATCACAGGCACCAATCATAATACAATTATTAGTAAAATATTTTTATTCAAAATATTATTAAAACTAGTTATCGATCAAAGCATTATTTCTTGTACTACACAGTCTCGATGTGAGACAAATTATTTGTAGTGATAATACTCTTAAAATATAAATATAATACAATTAATAAATGATAAGTATCTATGTATGTAATTTATAATAATATGGTTAAAATTCTCCCGACAGATCGCAGCACTATGAACATTAAAAATTATCATTACACATAGTAATAAACTATCTATTTTAAAATACTCATTACATTGTATGTTATTACGTGATGTAAAATCGCAAGCTTTAAATTTACCACTTATAATCCATGTCAATTAAATTCAGTAATGACCCTGTAATTTTACGGCAAATAATATATCATAGCGTGTGTAATAATTAAGCACCAGATAATAAATAAATGTTACTATCGTAATGTAATATACATATATTAAGTCGTCGGTAAGTAATAAAAATCCATAAATAAATCCAGGGATTGTGCCGCGGGCCAACGTCACGCCCGTCAATCTAATTTCACCTCTCAATCCGCCATTACCGGCGGAAGTGATCGCGAGCTTTTCGCGCGCTTTTATCGCGGCCATATTATAACCTGTGCGTCATGACATTTTTGCATTTAGATTCTAAATTACCGACCTATTCATAGTCATGTCCGTTTATATTACATATTATGTTAAATAAACCTGCAACTTCGGAACGATTCGCCATATGTTCTAGACAAATTATTTGACAATGAAAATAGATAGAATACGTTTTCGTTAAATATTTTATATCTATGTGTATTTAAATACTGTTTAAAAAAATATTGTTAATAATTGTTTCGACAGATTACGTTTTAATTATTTTTTCCATTCGCACTTTATAATGTTATTCCTTTATCTGTGAAGTAACGATAAGAATTAATACGTCACTTTTGCGTAATTCAGAGGGAAACAAACCTTAATCCCACCTGTGTTCACATTTGAGTTGTCTTAATTTATGTAAAAGTAATTTATATCAAAACCAAATATACCAAACCTACATTTAATACTTCAAATTGAACTTACAGCTTCTGCATGGGGAATACTCCTTCACTTCGGCTGCATCCGGCGTACTGGCAACGAAGCAGGTTCCCACCGCGTCACGCTGGTTCAGTTTTGCAGTCACAAACGACACGTAGCGAGGGGCGCAGGCCTGTCACAGAATAGACATAGGAAATTAAAAAAAAACCAAGACATGTAAAAATATTTCCTATTATTGGAGTGCCAGCAGAATTGTTCTAGAGTCGATACGCAAAGATATTAGTACGCAGTTAATAATACTATGACGGTTTTTAGTAGAAAATCCTTAATTAAGTCTAGAACCGTATATTTCTATAAAAACGCATTACATGCTTTGTGTCCACAATATAACCACATTTTTTACGCTGCATAAAAGTTCCCTTGCCTGGATTTATAACCATAACATCCTACGCACCGGGTCGTTACCTCTTCAACCCTATATAGATTTCCTTAAATAACCCAGTGTATGAACTTGAAAATTGTACGTTCGGCAGTTCATCTGAACTTCATCTTGTAATAACACCCCGTAATCCTTGTCACAGGGTTGGCAGTTTAGCATTCATTTTCAAATATTTAAAACCTAAGCAAAACGGTATATATTTTTTTATCACTGTGTAATATCTATTTGGCATGAATATTAAAAAATATATTTGCAAGCTGTATTCATAAGGTAAACAATAATAAATAGATAGAACATAAATACCAAATTTAAGCAGTGCAAAATTAAGATACATCAATTCTTACGTTACAATAATTTGATACTTTACACTGACGTGTATTGATACACCTATAATACTTATAAAATTACGCAAAGTATTTTCTATTTATTTAAAAAGAAAATACGAAGATCGAGTGGCAACCCTAATTTCCCCCGTAACCAATTCTAATAACAGTTGCGTGCGCGCGTCGCGTTAAACGTTAAATAACAAACAAACTAAGGCACTGGCGAGGTGTTAGAGAAAACAGAGCCATCTGCCGGATACGCTGTCATATTTACGCTTGCTTCTCAAAGGAATACCGCTCGTTGCAAAAAAATTCGCTGATTTAAGTTAAGTACCTAATCGTACTGTCATCAATATTCAACTGTCGTTCGTTCGTTAAATCGTTAAATTACATGGACTGTTTATTATTTAATTTCATTCAAATAATATATTTCTTATACTAGTTTTTTTTACTGTGATTGTTTTTTAATCATTTAATTTTTTTACTTATTTAATTTACGCAGTAACGGTGGAAGAAGATTTGGTGCCTGCGGGTAAAATTCTCCTATAGCACGTTTCATAACGTAACAATTCTTATTATTATTAATGATAAGAGCGTAAAATGTAATCATTCTATTTTGGTTGCAACATGCAAAGGGTTAATTATATTATAAATAGGGTTACCAGCCTCATGGAGCATTAGCTAATTTATTAAGTTAACGTATTTTAATTTTGATAATGGATTTTATCATCGTAGAGTTCGTATTTATGTGAAAATTTTAGATATATTTGGTAATTTGATTTAAAACAAATCTTATGACTCAGAAGTTACATTTATTATTGTATTATATGAACAGACATACTATTTAAATACTATACATACATACTATGCTACAAAACGTTCATTTAGAACACGAAAAACCATTCATCACGGAAACATTAAAACTCTACAAAACATTTCATGCGTTTGGGTTAGTAGATTTTTCAAAATATTTTTATATATTTTTTTGTATTTTTATGATATCAAAATGTTTTTTAACAACTAAGCAATGTAGAGACGACCTCTACATGTGTACGTGTATTTGCAGCGAACGTATCTCGTCTCTTTAATAGGTCAGCGCGGTTACGATGTCCCTAATAGTGGTTCATTGATGGCTCGATCGTAAATAGCGGATAAACAAACAATCTGTTTTTATGGGCGTTCACTAACTCTAACATTCTTCCAACCATTCTTAAACACAGCGATTTATCTTGCTTTCGTAATTAAATACAACAGCAGCAACAAAAACAATGGCTCCTTATCGTACACCACAACTACTAAAGGAAATTAGTATATAAAGGGTGAATAAATAACTAAGTATAATATCTAAAGCGATCTCATCGCTTAATGCGATTTCTACCAGATAATATTGAGGTAACGTAACATCACGCCTGTAATCCGCGACGAGGTAGGCAGAGGAGTGTAGTACACTCCCACGTTTCACCAGTTACGTTTACGTCCCACTATGGAATAGGAGGTAAGCCTATTGTCGTACACCGGAAACAAACCCGGACTCCGAGACCCTATTGGAAATTCTAACTGAGAAAAAACCAATAGGACCCGAACGGGAACCCATGACCACATGAACCCATGACCTCTCGATCAGTACATGTACAGTCAATAATAATGTAGAGGTACATAAAATTGGTTTAAACTATAAAAAAAACATGCTGGGTTCTTCTACCATGTTATAGGATCAACGTACTTTTTATGTCATGATTATTTATAATTACCCCTATCTAGTTGAATCCAATTTAACTCATGTCTGTCTGTCTGTCATGTATTATTACTAAAACAATATGAGTCTCTACTAACAACTAGTGCTAGCCTTGTACTAACATGTACTGACCAGGCTAATGATACTAGAAGTCCTATTGCTACAATCCTATTGGAAATGCGATGCAGAAGTCCAAATGCAACAGCGGCCGCTTGTAACAGCTGTCTCCTCATTTGCTACTCTTTTCACTTAAAAAATACCGTTTGAGCAAACATCCAAATAACTACATATCTATGTATATTTAGGTAACAAATCATTCCTAATTTAAAAAACCTAGTGTTGAGCTCGGTACGTGGGCGAAGGTTTGTTAAGAAGGTACATAGGAGGCAAAATACTTTAAATTTGAATATTTTAGCGAAATATAAGTAAGACCGTTAACTTTTGACAGCCAATGGTTTCCATTTACGGTTACGTGCTGAGCAAATTTTGCACGGTTTCATTAGCTTTGAATCACTGGCTTCGAATGACTTCACGCTTCCACACGTCACCGCCGATGACTCAGCGGTGTCGTTAAGATCAGTTTATTGATGTTTGACGAAGACCAAGAGGTCGATTTTACTTAAGCGTTTGAAAGTTAGTACGTTTGATGTAAATTTGGTGTTTAAAGACATTCGGTTGGTATTTACAATTGAATTATTACAAGGCTGTGATGAATAATACATAGTAGTAATGCAATTAAGGGTTTAATTTTTTCAAGTGTACGAATCTAATCCAGCTAGAAATCGGTAAAAATATCAGAATGCAGCTTTTAAGTGGAAAAGTGGCTCGATCAGTTGTGGACTTTGGGGAGTAGTATCCAACAGTAAGCTACATAGCATCCTCATAAGCCACATAACCAATGCCGATTAAGGTGATTGAACTTCGATTATAAACTGTTATGAAATACTCGTCAATGTTTTATTACACAAAATACATTTACTGTTTAGTTAATGTTGCCATATTTACAATCCTAATATAGTAGTAATGGAATGTAACTATTAACAGTGCACCGAAATGATGTCAAAACTTTTACACCCACATAATTTCAGTCACCTGATCGTTAGTAGCGGACTTTAAAGCGGTGCCACACCAAAGGCAATCAGAAAGAAGGTAAATGTTATAAGTTAAATGAAATTTAATCTTTTTAAAAACATAAATTTGTAGTCGTTTGTCATAACAGCAGTGATAAGGCAAACGGTGAAACATCGCGAGTGAACCTACGCATCTTAGCGTTCTACATGATATTGAGAGCGGTGTTAGAAGGTTGCCAACATACTCTTGATTAACGTGGCGGACTACGACCTTAAACCTTATCATTCTATGAGCAGATCCAACGGTTGATGTTAATGGTGGTGTTGATACCAAAGAGATTTTTCGAACATGTTATATGCAAATAAATAACCATAACGCTAACAAAATAACATATCTATTCTTTTCTTTTCATTTTCTATCCTTTTTAATGGCCTTTCATAAGTTCACCAGCATCATCCTCACGAGCCCGTCATCTTCCACTGCTGGTCATAGGCCTCCCTTAATAAGCGCCATCATGCCCGGTCCTTGGCTTATTATATCCAACTTCTGCCTGCAGTCTATCGTAGATGGTCTCTCACCTACCTGCAGGTCATCCTACACTGTTTGCCGAGCTGCTGTATCAAGTAGCGATTGTTAGACACTTTTAATGTGAAAGAAACTTTGTTTTTACGGCAATTCAAAATGTACATCATGAATCCTCTTCAACCATATACGGTGTACATGGCATTTGAGTTTCACGAAGTCGACAATTTAACTTAATTGCCAAGAACGTGTTGTATGGTGTGTTGGAAAAGGTTTCTTTTTTTGCACTAACAAGCATTATTTATGTAACCGAATTGGTGGTTTACGGTAACCGAGTAGAAGAGCGAAATTATTACGAGACGTTTATTTTTTATTTATAAGCATTTTCTTTAATTTAACATGGCATAAAACTACTGTGTTTTCTACTGAACTTTCATCCGCATTATATTTGCTTCGTTTGATCACATTTACTTGCACTCCGTAGGTATATGTGCGACCATTTAAAAATGGCTTTTTGTTTGGATCGTAAATATACATCTTAAATAATGCTTTTGTTTAACGCTAACCGAACTTCCTTTTACCCATATCGCAGAAACATGGTGGAGCTAAGTCAAAAGCTCACCAGGCAGAGAGATACTTTGCCACAAGACTTTAATATCTACTTTTTTCAGTTACTTGGGACGTCTCGTGTGCCAGTAAACTATTTCAATGACAATGATTAATGAATTCCGCGAAATCGAAAGTGGAAAGGAGAAAATACAGCATATGTCACAACTCCGTACGTACTGAACCTATTAGGAACAGGGATGGACAAAACTAACAGTATCCCAGCATGGCAAGTTTTTATAAGTACAATAGCTGTCCATTACTCGTTGGTCTCATTCATTGGTCCGCACTCCTTATTCAGCTTTTACAGGGCCAGTAATGGCGAGTGCTCAGTTTTTCTCATATCTCCCTAAATAGCGTATCGCTGGATTCTCGAAAATTAACAGCGTTCAGTAGCGGTATCTCTATGGATCTCAAAGTAACAGTTCCGCGTGGAATGAGGTTATCTTGAGAACTGCAGATAAGTAAGATCAGACCGCCCGGACGGAATCTAGATGCGGCTGCTCATCCAGATTCTTGTCTTGTACATTTAGGTAATTTTCAGAGACAACAATCTGTAAACAGCAGTGACAAATTGCACAATTTTAATATTTAAGGCATGTTAACATTCTCTCAGGAGATATTAATCTCGGAAAGAAATTACAACGCTGTAAATCCTTTTAAGCTACTAGATTCATATCAGCCAATTTTATCAATTTAATATGGATTAAAATTTAATTAAGTGTCAACAATCTTCGTAAAATGTAAAAAATATATTTTGCGTATCAATGATACATTGTCAGAAAATATTGAAATCTGAACAAAACCAACTCCGGCCATTCATAAATCTGGCGGTGCTTTTTGTTCAACATTTATCAATCCCTCGGAGCTAAATACAGCGCAGGTTGCACTCGGAGAGCTGATATGAGTATGTTAACGCCTATTGTTCCGTAATATAAATCGTAACGCACTGATGTAAGCCTCGCGAGTACATCGCATTCCACTTTGAATATCGTGTAGGAACCATGGATAGCCACCATCTTGCGCGCGCGCATAATCGATTTTATATGTTGCCAGTTCCGAAAGCAGAACCGCTATGTTTGTGTTGCCAGTGTTCAAGTTTATGTCTTGCGTACTTTAGTGCCAGTAAATTTGAACGGACTTGTTTGTTTTGAAATTTCTAGGTTTCATTAAATATATTTGTTTTTGTTATTTCGTTTGTTACAATTACACAAGAGTAGAACTGGGTTATATTATTGTATGTTAGAGTACAGAACTGCTATGAAAGACCAAAATATAGCAGGACCAGGAAATGCCAAAATATATGCTTCATAAAATACAAGGCAAATTTCGCTTATAAATAAAATCTCAAAAATAATTACAAGCTGTAATATCTTACAGCTGTCAAAATATATAAATAGACTTTCAACACGGTCTAAACATCAGCAGATTCCCCGTATTTAAAGATGTACATATAAGAAATCAAGGGAGACAAACTGCGATGCGTTATATTAACCCATTTGACGCACATCGCACAATGGCAGCGGTCTGTCACGCACGTTGTAAATCAGCTAACAACGCCAGCTTTGTTCGCGACTCATGTCCAAACACCATTGTTTGACATGTTCAGCTAAACACGTTTCCTGCTTTATTTCGTCATCTTTCCTACGGTAAAGTTTATTTGTGTGCACAAGGTGGTACACTGCAAACTGTACTTGTTCGAATGCTGGAGTAATATCTACTCAAAAGTTGCGGAAGCTTAACATTTATACCCATCACGGAACTTTTCGTGAATAAGAGACGTAGATCGATAGAAATCTTGAAAAGTTTCGCTTGTAGTTTATCTTTTATTTTTAGGTAAAATTTCTATGCTAATTTTACGTACCAAAACGAATAACGTGATTCATTTGTATACCTAAACGTATGATCAATTGTAGACCTAAATAAGATTAAGGTAAGAGGTGCTGCTTTCCAGACAATGATAAATAACTTCGAATTACGCTTCCCAAACAATGTAATCCAATAACCGAAGTTTTTAAACAGTGATCGTGAAAAACTTTGTCATATACAAACATTCTTTACATCTACTTCAATATATTATTCGATATTCAAAAAGCGCAAAGGTATATGGCCTTTGTAAGTAAATCTGTTTGAAAGGAGCTCATTTCTGTACGAGCTTGATACACTATCTGGGCTCACATTACCCTACTCCGAATATGTTACAGTGTCGGCTAGGCCGCACTATTTTCGTACAATATGTAGGTCGCCATGGGGCACAGTGTCAATTGTTGAAAGTCTTGTGTAACTGTGCGTTTCTGTAGGTGTTTTTATTTATATTTGAAAAATGCCAAGGTATTATCGGCCAGAGTCAAATAATAAGTAATGAATGAATATTACCATTATTATCATATCATCACGCCGATCTCTACTAGGTTAGACAGATAGTACAGAGCGCCAAATATCTCTATCCTTACAGACCTGCCGTGCTTCTTCAGCACTGTCTACACACATGCACACAGCTTTTGGAATGCTATATAAAAATACAATAACTATTAAAAATATGATGTACGTACATCATACTAAAAATTCCGAGGACTGCGGTGTAGAGTGACCACGTTTTTTACCGTGCTCGTCTAATTGTGCGCCGTTCACACCGTTACGAGCTTCCCGAGAAAATCTATAAAAGGATACATCCTAGCTACGCTGGTTTTTCGGCCGCTAACTGTATTTCTCTGTTGGGAGACGACAGGCAGTTATAGAACTGAATAAGGGAATGGATTGTGAGACACTCTAATGAAAGTGGGGCGTGTTCGGTGGAGGAAAGTTTTTGCACGAAGACGAAAGAATTTGACCCTGTATACAAAGTTTAAAGTCAACCAAAGTTAACGACATAGCTGAAAATATTTACTAGCGCTGGGCTGGCTATTTCCGCCGAAGAATTTACATTTATTGGGATAAACGAGTTTTGAATTCGGCAGCGCGGCTTGGCAAACGTTGTGTATATCGGCAGCCCTCTGGCTAGGCGGAATGTTGATCTAAGAAAAATTGAAAA
>DWEH01000660.1:0-10988 GCA_018245815.1 Apyrrothrix aesculapus | reverse complement strand
AATGCCACTAGGCATTAAGTACGCCCTTGTACCCCTTAGTTTAAGGTGTTACTAAAGAATAAATAAATAAATAAATAAATAATTTTGCTCGACGTAAACCTCATTTCATCGAGTCACATGTTTGCATTGTTTTAATCGTATCCGCACGTGGACTGTGGTCGTGTCAAACCGTGTTAGAATAAAATAATAAATATGGAGTATATTCATAATGCGAAGAGTTATAATAAATCTTAGTATTAACACAATGGTCGAGCGAGCAGGTGGGTAATGTTTTACTCGTATGGGCGCAAGTAACAAGTATGTACGCAGGCACTTTAGATATGTGGTGCGCGTTATTCAAATGACCTTCTCAACATATAGGGGAAACAGTATAGTTATTGGCCATTTAAGCGAGCCAAAAACTTTAAATTGTGTCGCCAATCAATGACTCCAAATGACAATTTACAAATGACAGAAAGAAACAATTGAGAAGAGTTTTTAGTCATTATTAATATCTTGACTACATTTTGAACGTACGTAAATTTTAAACGTTTAACGTTGTATTAAATAAGATAGTTGCTAGGTTTTTAATATCAAATTTGCTTATACTAATAACTGCATGGGGGCCAATAACTATACTGTTTCCTCTATATTAGATACATAAATATACATAGGATAATTCAGTGAATTAAATTGATAAATATGATGTTTTAGTTTTAAGCGTTTCTGCAGTATCCATTTAAACTTAAGCCGCGTGCTCGCTGCGATCGCAGGTAGCCCACGAAGAAGGACCTCGAATAAGTCCGAAACTTTTGGGATAAGAATAAGAGAAGATAGAGTACAGATTTGACCGCTAGTAAAGAGCAACGTGGGAGATAACATTTAAACTATTGCGAAAGAAATAATATCTTTCATATAAATATTTATTACGCTAAACTAATTGATATCGTTGCCATCATCATGATCAACATCATACACAGGTCTCCTCTCAGAATGAAAGTCAACGTTCCACTGTAGGATTTTTGTCTCCTATCAGAACGACTAGGTTAAAACCATAAGCAACTAGCAATGTATTTTTAGGCAAATATAGTGAACATACAAAAAGTCAGTCAGCATTTCGTACGATTTTAATTATATGTACTAATAATTACGTGACATTACGGGTATTCCAAAAAGTATTATAAATATCATATTGCTCATTACTTCTCAACGAACATAACAAATTTGGACCGTATACAGCTTTCATTTAGGGCGAAAATATGAAACACCAAGGAACCACGCGTCCGACCTTCAAATGAACCCTTGAAGCCGCACCAGTGTCCTTAGATATTATATCGCGTTACCAGACACACTTACGATATTGTTTTAGTTTAACATTTGGCAAGAATATTCCTTTGGGTTTATATAGAATAATATTACTGCTATTCGTATTACTGGCATTTGTACATTTCTCAGGCGAATCATGCCAAAATCAGGAAAAAAAACAATTATTTAATAGGAAAATGTCTCCTTAACACATATAATGCCGTACTAAGAAATGGACGTACTTTTTTCTTTTTTTTTTTTGGAAATAATGTCAATGGAATGTGATGGAGGAATGTCTCATTATACTATTTTCGTTACATTTTACGAAGTAGAATAGTAAAATAAATAAATAAATAAATAATGGTCAGTCACATACGGCTGACACGGCCCAATTGGTTTGGAAAACGTCAGCCATATGTGGCTGACAAGGCGTTATATGTGTTAATGTTTGCACATATGTAACTTTTTTATTTATTTATAAGTAACTATAAAACGGCACAAAACAAGACTAGACATTATATACATATATACATTACATATTAACAATTGATTTTATTTCCCGTATAAAATAATAATGAATAATAAATTAAACATACAATATTTCTAAAGACCTTGAAATATCTAAAACATATAGTAGTTATGTCAAGTGAAACACAGCTTTCGCTGTACAATTCGGGCAACGGCATGAAGTTGAAGTTCGTTTTCTTGGACTATGTAAAGGCCAACCGTGGGCTTTGTAACTCTTTGACTGATCGCTTTTTGCCTCGCGTCAAAGTGTCACATAAACGCTATGAGGGTGCGAAGTAAATTCCTACATCCAATCTGAGCTGCTGCCGAAGACGAGGCCGCTGCCAAGTGCCGCCGTGTCGCAAGCGAGCACGAGAGCGTGGGAGCCGCGGCCATTGTGCGCAGTTCCCAGGCAACTGTAATAGTGGAGCAAAACGCGCGAATCGCGACAATCGCTCGAATTTGCGTAACCTGCCGCGATTCTGGGTAACTTATTAAGTATATTTTAATCGTAATAAGACAACATCATGCTGTGTTTCCTCAAAGGGGTAGGCAGAGGAGCGTCGTACACTCCAACGATTCATCTGTTGTGTTACACATCCCACCATGGAATAGGGGGTGAGCCTAATGGCGTACACCGGGCAAATAAGATATCAGACACATCTTTTAATCATAACTATAACTCATATTCGTTCTAACCAAATATGTACATATGTAACTACATGTGAACCAAATTATCTTACAAGGTGTTTCCCGTGCGCTAGGCGTATCAAGCTTGTAATGCGAAAAAATAATATGAAACCTATTTATTAATTATGATTATTTATTATTTTATCATCACGCCTGGTTCCTTACCGGGTGGGCTGGGAATCGAGTGCCACATATCTCTGTCCATATAGACCTGACGTGCTCCTTCTACCATAATCACTCCCTTAATACATCCACGCCGGATTCGGATTTTCTTGTTTATTTTATATATATCTAAATGTATACCATCGCCTCTAAAATATTGTCTGTTGCTGTTTTTATGTTCAATTTACAAAAGGAATATAATGCAATTCAGTAGAACCATTAACCATAATGCAACGGTTCCAAATATCAACAACGTACGAAGCACGAAGCGCAAACAAATACCGTGTTTTCGAAGGTAAAGTAAAAAGTAGAAACTCGGTAATCCTAAGTAAACATAAAGCTGAGGTTCTTCAGCAAACAGACTTGCCTCAAACGTTGCATGTGCACTTACTAAGTCAGCGGCCGAAAAGTCTACTTTTTGGAATACAATATAGACCTGCATTTTCATTTGAACAGGTATTTGTTAACAATTCAACGTGTAAAAGACAAGCAGAATATTAAATATGCAAAAAATACCTTACCTTTATGTTTTTAACGCCCACCATGAATATTATTCGTATATTACCGTGTATTAAGTGTTCAATTATGTATTGGTGTCGTTTATTGATTTTTCTCTTTTTTTATATTATTTTTATTTGTCGCATTCTTGCCACGAACTAAATAGCCGAAGATCCGGGCCATACTGAAAATCAGTGGCCTTGGTTAGCCACGGTAATATTGAGTATGAACCCATTGGTCACCGAGCCGTTCTGAAACAGGCTCAATGTACATTTTGTTTGCTAATTTTTATTTTTCATTGTATTTTGTATATTACTAATGTGCTACTGTTTTCCTTTATTTGTCAGTTTATTCTGTATACTGATACTGTACTACTGTTTTTCTTTATTTTTAATTTTATTTTCTATATTATTACTGTACCATTTACGTGCTATTGTACAACGTGTGATAATAAATAAATATTTTCTATTACTAATTGTAAATAACATAACATGACGTCTGTATTTTCCTGAAGGGGTAGGCAAAAGAGTGTAGGATTTTAATTTTCATTAGTTACGTTATATGTCCTATATGTTGCAGAGTAAACCTATTGCCGTACACCAAGCACTTATCCAGACTCCGTGCTACTGCAGGGAATTACCCGTTAAAAACACCCAATAAAACTTTGCCCTATCCGAGAATCGAACCGAGAACCTCTTGCTCAAACAACATCACTGGATCAACGTGGCAGTGAATTAAATAAACCTTAAAAGAAAAAAAAGTCATAAATGTAATCTGATGATATCTCTTTTACTGATACGTTGTTATAGTCATATATTTATAAGTCTATTGCAATTGTCGTTTTATCGTATTTATTGGCGATTTAAAATAATATAAGCGTCCATCAATGAGATCTCATTTGTATTCTTCGCGATGAATCGAAGTCTGCAGTCCGTGAGAAAACGATAGAACCAATGTTTTTGCGCGGCAAATATTTTCAGGGTTGTCACAGGTAAGATTTATTCCTGACTGTGCTCAGAACCTGCGATTTGAATTTTTTAAGTCTTATTTATTCTTAACACTGAAACAGTCTATACAAAATACACTACATGCGATTGTAATGTAGAGTTCGTACTGTCCAAACTGTACCTGGCCACCATGGCAAGCTATGCCCTCAACCCTTCTTTTTTTTTATTTAGCTATAGGCTCGCGTTTTACTACTATCCCACCTGATGGAAAGCGAGATGCATTCTATGATGTAGCACGCTTGTCTAGAAAGCGCCTATTTACTCTTGTCTTGAATAACTCCAGGCTGTATGAATCGGGAAAAATAGATGCCGGCAGGGAATTTCACTCTTTCGCAGTCTGTAGCAGAAACGATTTAGCGAACCGTTTCGTCCTGTTTAGCTGGGTGTCTACAAGATGTGGATGGTATCCTGCCGTACGTCTAGACGTCCGATGGTAGAACGGAGCAGGTGGAACCAAATAATTGGTTGGAACCAATTGGTAGAACCTTCTCATTTTACCAAGAGCCCCGTGTGCAACTGTGGAACGCTAAAAGGGTTGATAATGACGATAGTGATTATTATCTATGCACAGCAAAAGAAAACTACTCACTGCACTGGACTGCATTAATATTGCAACATACATAGGTACATGTTTTAACGGACGTTCCGTCTAAGAGAGAAAATTTAAATCTACATTATCTGTCAGATACGTGTTATTAAATCTAAACCATAAAGTACAATTCGTCATTTTTTATGTATTAAAATGAATATATAAATGTATCATCGGCCCTACACCACCATTGATACGAATAACTGTATTTTCTTCACTGTTTTAATAGCTTAGAAAACCGATCGTGGAACGCTATACCCATTGTCACTGCTCGCCTTCGCAGAATAGCACAAACAGTTGGACGAACCATAATTACTGATTGATTTCTTATGCCCACTTCTATGTTTACTTACGTCTGCAATAACCGTACGGTATGACCTTTGTTTTGCTTCGGAATGTTACTTTTGTTTCAGAACACATACCTATTCATTTGCTATAGATATTTTTTGATGCTTTGCTACAACAGCGTTGTAATGGTATTTTAAGGCCCCATAAAATTTACTACGGTCTTTGAAAACTTTCGCCACTTCTACTTTCATTAAAGTCATCATCCATGTGCTTGGGCGTTTTTGATAATCTTTCCCTGGCCTTCTTATAAAAATCTCCGATTTGATAAAAATCCATAGGAAATCCTAAAGAAGTCATGTCTGTCGACTTTTATGGGAAATAGGTGTGATGATTAGTATATATGGACTTACAGCACTCTCCGTATCTTTTAATTAATTAATTACCATTTTGTTACTTAAGCCCACTACACTACTACACTAGAGAGTGTACTAGACTCCTCTGTCTACGTCTTCGGAGATTACAGGCGTGATATTACGTAGTTATTATAAAGTGCAATTCTTTTGAGAATTTCATCATAAGATAATATAACAAACAATAGTTTTATTAGCGACGTCTCTATTAAGCGCACAAAGTAACCAGAGAACGTATAGTTGAGAAAGCTTTCGGCTTTATGTCCACTTTACCACTTAAAGTTAATAAAGTTATTAAAATTAATTAAATTAAGTTAAAGTTAATTAACTAAAACTACATAGAACTAAGTTTCCTAAAATATATTACTAATGACCCTGATAACTGCTAAAAATAAGGTCCATTAAAGTAAATAAAACTTCGGAAATCATTACAATAGTGGACAGTCACGATGTACAAAAAGCCAACACCACATTTATAAGTTTATTCGAATTTTATTTTGTATACTTCTTTTTTTGATCCGCATAATTAACTTTGCACGGAAGCAAGTAATGCGAGTAAAATTTAATCGGGTATCTTAACGAAGCTTAAAGAAACTTCCGATTGGTTCAGATCAGCTAAATCCAAAGCGTAACATTTGCAGAATTAGGAAAGCTTCAATTCAGTACGTGACAAGATTTATTTCGAACGCATATTATTGGGGGCCAGCCAATAATTTAAATGACTAATTTAGCAAAATCTACGAAAACCCAACATGATGTTTTAAAATTCAGTAACATTTATACATTATAAAAGTAAAAGTAATTGTACACATCAGAATTATAATATTTTGGGACATTTTCACTCACTTGTTAGCGATGTTATTTATGTTTGATTGATATAAACCCAGATAACAAAAAAAGTGTTTTTGTAATATAAGAAAACTTAAAAAAATGTTCCTTTGGTCACCATTTCAAGAAATGAACAAACGAATGAACGATGAACAATGAACGATTGAAATCAAAGAAAACTGCAATCTCTTTTAAGATCTCCGTTTGCTATGGTGTTCCTTGACATTCGTTGCAAAAATGTGTATAGTTAGAGCCAAATAACATTATAGGGCGTTTTTGTAAATATACAACAAAAACATTATTGACTGGAAAAGTAAGGTGACCTTACTGAATAACCGGTAAAAACGCAAACTATTTGTAGACGGTTTTTTTACACTTCTCGGTAGGATAAGAAACATTAACTCAACTACAAAAGTCACAAAAAGACAAAAAGGAACACAGTAATAACCACTCAATCAACCAATCAGGAGATTAACACTTAAACTTCCACTGACGCAGTGTTTAGAAACAATCTAGCAATTGTTCCTAAATGGCCCAACTACGCAATACTGCAATTAAGGGCATTCTGGACCAACATCTAGAGTCAAGACAGAACCTATTACGACCTCCTTGTTAACTAACGACGTTCTGTCTAATGTATTAAGTCTTAATCAGTTCAGTATGAACGTAAAACTGTGGCCAAAATACACACCCTATCAAATTTTTCGTATTCTTACACATATTTATTTTCGCAATTAGTATTTTCAAACTTTTGTCTTAATAGAGTAATCGCAACTATATACATGATTAATGTATATATTACATACAGTCCAAAAAATATATAAAAAGCAAAAGTATAAACGGTTGATAATTACCTACTTCGATGGCAAGTGTATACGAATTGTACAAATCGTAATTGTACAGTTATATAACTTTAATGGTTAAACTAAATTATCTCTAAGTATAGCAGAAGCCAGAAGCGTGCGTTGAAATTCGACGCGCGCGCAGCCTCGGCCTGATAATTACAACTGGATCAGGTCTCAATTGGATTGATCCATTTCATTTGAATTAACTACTAGCTCCAATGTATTTAAGATTCGGCACGGCTCATCGACTGATGTAATCTGACAAGGTTTGATTAATGTAAGTGCATTTAAAGCTCATACTTCAAATTAGATTCGCTGAAGAATCTGCATTTGAAGGATTGATGAGTACTTTAAAAGTTAACGACAGTTACAATGAAAATGTTACGGAAACGTAATCAATGTGAGGAATGGTGCCCCTGTAATCATTGAAATGACGTACTAAAGACGTTGATGAGGTTCAATTAAGATAGTAGCGATAAAAGCAATCAGTTATATAAACACGTCTTAACATTAGGCATATAGACAATAATTTAGATTAATTAGTTCGATTTCTAATTATATTATAATACACGTTCATAAATCTAATGCAGTAGCAAATTTCAAACCATGTGTAAGATAAGCAACGCCGGAACCGACGTGTCTTGGATAGGTGACCGTGAGTGACAAATTTTCATATACATTTTCGGAGGGAATGTTAAACAGTCGATTCCGATCGATATTATCGGAGGTTTTAAGGGCTGTTTGAAAACATCCAACAGACCAATTTTCCACTAACACATATCCGCCAATCTGCAATAGTGCTCCTTGGTGAAGTATGCTCTAAGCCCAATCGTAGTAGAAACCAGTGCAGAGTAGTGAGATAAAAAATGGTTCCAACAAAAACTTTAATACAGTACATACATACACATAACAATCAAAACTGATGGAAACGAAACAAAAATAGCAGAAGAAATCTTACAATATCCTAATAAAGTGCCGTGTTGTGAACATAACTGCAGCCAATATCGATGGCAGTAAAACAATCACTGAACGATGTTGAACATGAAATTTTATGGGAACCTCTAAAAGGATGGTATTATGAATTCCATAGCGCTCGATCGTTAACAACAAACAATTCGTCCATTATGTTTGAATAATTGGATACATCGCTTCTTCCTACAATTATCTCGGAGCTTTAAGACCCGACAAAGGTGCTAGGAAAGCCGAGAAAGTGAGTACAATTTTATTGTTTCTATAATGAGTTATGTACATACATCACTCTTAATGATGATTGTTTTTGACGTGAGAATTTTGTGGACTGGATTTTGTTGTTTTCAAATTGGTCTTTACTATGAGAATAGTTCTTGATCCTATCCGTTCTGCTTTCTATTAAAAATTTTGATATTTCGATTTATTAAAATATTATTCCCATTGACACCCCAAAGTTTGGAGTATAAAAAATATAAGAAAGGCATTTCTAGGAAATGTAAAATTAAGCAGAAATCGAAAATGCAGTGATTCATATTACGTGATTGGTGCTTGTCTTTTCCATTAAATCACTGACAATCACTATTGATGAATCATTTACGTTCGGTAAAAAAACAGCCAGACTGTTTCTTTCATAACATATCTTTTAAGTGTTACTCAGAACAGTAAAAAGATTTTTAATGATCTTAAAGTTTAAATATTCCAGGATCTGAAACATTAAAGGCAATATGTTAAACCCGTTATGGTTATAATTCTTGGAATATAGATATGAAACTAAATTTCATCATAACATAACATCACGCTTGTAATTCCCCAAAGGGTTAGGCAGAGGAGTGTAGTACATTCCCACGTTTCACTAGTTACGTTTACGTCCCATTATGGAATAGGTGGTGAGCCTATCGCCATACACCGGACACTAATCCAGTCTCCAAGCCACTACTAGAAATTGTAACTAGAAATTTTATTTAGAAAAATCCAACATTACC
Source organism: Apyrrothrix aesculapus (assembly GCA_018245815.1). NCBI lineage: Eukaryota > Metazoa > Arthropoda > Insecta > Lepidoptera > Hesperiidae > Apyrrothrix > Apyrrothrix aesculapus. The sequence continues at coordinate 1,928 of DWEH01000660.1, read as the reverse complement.
AAGTAGGCAAAGGTAAAATGGTAAAATGGTACTAAATACTTAATTTTCCGCAAGAAGAACGGTGACATACTCATCCCGATATTATGAGATTACTTGTAGACAATTCGAAACCCCGGGATTAGAAAGAAGAGTCGAGATAGATTTTTTTAAATCGATGAAGTGTATAAAAATCTCCGTTTCGTTTCTACATTTTCTTCATTTCAGTATGTTTTTATTGCCAAGAACATAAGTTAAAGAAAAAAAACGAATTATACACCTAGTTACATGCAGTGCAGTTTATTACCGCTCAAGTCAACCGTACATTAAAAAGAATAGTCGATAATCAAATCGTTTAAACTTTTACGTGTTATTAGGATCAAATACACGACTTCGTGGAATAGACTAATTGTATAAACAAGCCTCATACAGTAGCTGTAGATAATACAGTGTCACGTAACAATATCCACCAGTGCAACGTAACACTCCTGCCGATGTATGAAGAGAGCCATGTACACGCAAATGATATTATCTGCCATTACTAAGAAACAAATACTGCAGCTACATTGATAGAGATAGCAATTTAATAATATGCAAAACATTCGATTCAGATTCAACAGTCATAGTTAAGCAACATTGCTGATAATTTAAGTACTTACGAAATGTAAACAGTCAGAAGATAATAAATCGATTATTTTTAGCGTCTTCTCTATTTCCATGTTTTTCCCCAATTATATTTTCTGTCTATATTTTTTTATATGTTCGTGTTTTCTATAGATATTTTAACTTATTAAATAACAAAGCAAACAATAACATGCCTCCGAGTGTACAATTTGCATGGCATTGTTAATTCCGCTATGAGTAATAACAGCTAACAACACGTAATTCTCAGTAATTGAAGTAAATAGCTATGAAATGAGTTACTTTATGTACATAAGTACACGTATTGAAGTTTTTCATGAGCGCATTAAATATAGAGCCGCTGAAGGTCAAGAGTAGCTGACACTTAAGAAGCAATTAAACTTAATAATATTCTGAAGATTCGAGATGAAAATAAAAATATAACTTTTATATTTACGACGTATAGGAATGTGTGTGTGGTCCTGAATTTAACGACGAATGCACAAAATATTGAATCACAATTGCCCATAAATGTAGCGCATTTTTGTTACTCATAACATTTTTCAAAAACTCACCTGCTTAAAAATTTCCAGTTACGAATGGAACAAGCACTAAATGAGCCCTTAAGGGCGGTCACTCAAACAAACTCCATAGCACATTGCACAGATATCCTTCAAGGTAGCACAAGTACGCGAAGTATATCGATAGCGCGATACTACGAGCGACGCGACACGACCGTCGCGCGCGGAGGTTCAGCGCGGAATGACTGCGGCTAATAGCAGTCGTCTCCGTCACCACTAAAAGCTGCGCGTGCGCCGATGTCTACACTATACAATAAACGCATTGATTTCTAAGCGCGCAGTCAATAATAAAATTCTCTAATGCTACTACACGGGGATTCGCACTGTAAACAAACGGAAGACCCTTAGCGTGCTCCATGTGTGGTCTGAAGTGCATTCACACCTTCCGTATAAACAAACGGAACTACGTGTTTCCTTGATCATACTTGATGGTTATGTATGACGAGTACAGCGATACTAAAATAACATATCAATAAAAATATGTAAAGACAGTTCTAATTATAAATTCTTATCAGTGTTACGTGTTGCAGGAATTACGAATAAATTAAAAGCATTTACATCACAGACAAAACTGTAGCTAACAGATAATAAACATACATAGTTAAATTATCCACTTTGAATATTACAGGTACTACGATGGATTAGCTCGTTCAATTAAGACTTCAGGTTTGATTAATAATGATTGTGAAGGATAATTAATATTGATAACTCCTGAGGACAGGGCCCATACACACTGGCTCGAGCTTTTTG
>DWEH01000659.1:0-10988 GCA_018245815.1 Apyrrothrix aesculapus | reverse complement strand
ACCCAGGACCTCTCGATCGGCAATCGCGCTTGCAACCAACACGACCAACGAGACAATCTTTTCTTTTTTTAATAATTTATATACAAAAGATGCTGAACTATGAGTGGAAATAAATGTTTTCATTACCTTTTTCTCAAAATAATACGTACGAAAGAGATTATCAGTCCATCTGTCTGTCCGTTACCTCATCAGATTATATACACTGAACCGATATTATTAAAATTTAATATGGAGTCAACTAGAGCCCTAGTTAAAGTGAGAGACTACGTAGACTACGTAGACGTAGATAAATTGTTATAAAACCGAAATAAGATAAAAAAGTGCACAAGATCAAACTTTTCGTCTGGAGGAACTCGTGGTTAATAAGTATATTACGTGAAATAAAATTTTAAGTCATATTAATCGACTAAATACGATGGAGTTTCGATTCGACATACAAAAGGCGGATAATAAAAATAATAACAATAACAAACAGCCAGAAATGTATTTCCATAGAGTCGTGATTCTTTTTAATTTCTTCAATATTCGTTTGGCCGAAAGCCCGCGAATATTGAATGCTACAAGCAAAACCTATTTAAACATTTATTCTTAAAATAAATAATAATAATACGACCATTTATTGGCTCAAAAACAAAGCAACACGAGGTATTGGCAGTCGAGCTTGCACGCACTCGACCAACGACGCAGTCAAATAAGTCAAAAGTTTACAAAATATCGTATGGATAATTGTAGGCAAAAGGAAATAGCACAGCTTAACTGGCACGGGATAAAGGTCCCGCCCAGCGCTGTTTTTTAGCCACTCCCATGTCACAGTTCAGTGACATAGAGGACTATTATATAGGGGTAGGATAGGAGTAGAGTCTTATATAGGTGTTGTGGATTACCCAATTACCAGCAGGCGATTATAAATTATTAAGCACAATGTATGTAATTATTTTCATTATATGATAAGCATTTTGCATAGACACGCCAACTCATAATTTATCTGACAATTAACGGACTATAAGAAATTATATGAAACATTAAAATGGCCGTAAATCAACGCCATTAAGAAAACTGTACTGTCAATCTGACACATATGTATGTGTATGTATGTGCATATATTACGAAATCTAATAGATAGACGTGTATCGATATTTGGCATTCATTAGACAGTTATTTGGAAAAATCAAGCCGTGGTGCGTCTATAATGACTTCATTACAACACACGAACAGGCGATGCGAATTTGCTACATATGTATAAATAACGCATCGTTCTGACTTTTATTGACGCCGTTACAAATCGTTCTAACGGAGCTTACGCACATACCGTCCAGTTTATCTATCGTTACACAGAAACGACATTTATTCGTTTAATGATATTTCATTAATGATTATTATAAGCTGTATTTGCTCAAGTCTAAAAGGCGGTTCTACGCAGTTTGTAGGCGTGTGATTTTTTTTTAAGGTATGCTTGCCTGTACCTTTTATTGTTTTACTATTAATAATATATCTTATTACAAGACAATAATCCACGATATATTTTAACAATAAATTTGTGCCTTATCTTGGAACTTTTTAACTCATAAGAACAATAAATTATAACTAAATTTTAAGTCTGATATTTTTACTTTCATAAAACTTACCTTGACCTATTTTTCACTCAAGATAATCATAAAAAAGATGGCATAGAAATCTCAACCGATTTATCGCTACTAATCATTTTTGATAAGTTTTACTGATGAGAATCGAAGGCTTTAAATATTCCTTTATTACTTAAGTAAGCAAAGTTTCTGGGGCTACAATAATAGATAAAAATAACATTCATAAAATTAGTTTGTTCATTAACTGCTTATCTACCGTTCGTTTATGTTGTAACGTACAAAGGTAGTGCGTAAGGGTCTTTATTGTTAGAAGCTGTGAATTTCGTATATGGCGTGGTTTGAGCAAAATTTATGGGTTTAAGAAAATGTGAATTAACGAAACGAGAAACTAAACTAGCCACTTTTAAATGATTTATAATAATAATAATAATAATAATAGAGTAGAACGGCTAAAGTTATAATATTAGGAGTTCCTCATCATCGACTCTTTTATTGTTCTCCTGTTGGACACAGGTCTCCTCTCTGAACGAAAAGGGTTAAGGGTTTAGTCTGCCAGGCTGGCCCAGTACGAATTGGCGGACTTCACACGCATTGGAGAACATTATAGAGACGTTAAATAAGTTCAGGCATACTTATGATGTTTTCCTTTACCGTTACAGTAACGATATTTAATCTTAAAGTGCATATTATTATGGGGTGCGCGCTTGGATAAGAACCCAAGACCCACGGAGTGGGAGTCTGAATTATAAACCACTAGACTATCACGGTTTTCGGAGTTCCTATTAGCCTTGTATTCGTTGTAACTTATTACAATAAATTAAATTCAACCATTATAAATGAAATGTGGAATTATATTAATTTGGAAGATGAATGTTAAACTCTCGTTCGTTTTTGTTCATGAAACAAGTATTCATATCACTGGTACTAATATATCAAGATTTTCAGATATTTTGGTAACTTCTTAACTCGCGTGGATATTTAAAGACATATGTAATTTGGACCAGTATGCAACTGAAACTTATAATATACTGTGACTGGCCACAATGTTATTTATGACGCTTTTATATGTAATTTAATATAATTAGGATAATTTAATATTCGCCAGGACGTAACTGGTGAAACGTGGAAGTGTACTACACTACCCTGCCTACCTCTTCGAGGATTACAGGAGCGATGTTACGTTAACGTTTCATTTAATAAGGAATGAAAACATTGCTCATCCAATCGTTTCATTTATTTAAAAAATATTAACCCAAAAAAAAACCAGGATAGTGATCTGATGGCATGTATATTAAAGAAAATATTCTAAAACAATTTAAAAGACTCTATCAAAAATCTGTTATTGAAATTGGAAATCTTCTCAAACAGATCGTACGTCAACGAAATTATTGATCCCAAAAAAGCCTCAATAACGATCTTATTGGCTCAATATGGTCACGATTAGATCAGATGAATATTTTATATAACAACGACAATATTACATAAATTTATAGATACGAATTCTAATTTTATTATTGTAAAGAAATATTTTTCTATGAATAGCGTGTTTTGTTCGAATATTGTATGGGTTTTTAGTCATTTCAATTATTCTTCCAATAGCTGTATTTTCTCAATAGTAGCTTACATAAGTGTCAACCTTTTCTCGTTCCATTGTTGGTAAAGATTTCCTCCAACAATGAAAAAGGTTCTAGTTTTCCACAGCCGATAGCAGGGTATGAGACTTCATATGTCATAAAGAAACTTATTGAGTGCTCTATCATAAGGTTTTAGGCAACAAAACCAAATTTTTAGAACACATGTATCTTTCAACAACCTAGCATACCAGGCTTCAAACTTCAGACCCCTGGGAAGCTAAAATTACCGCTGTTTCATTGGCTTCACCACTGAATTGCCGCCCTTTGATAAAGCTGTTACCGTACACGAAAGCATTTTTAATCCAACCCAAATAGAAATAAAATTCTGTTTGAAATCTGCCACAAATGTATCTACCTTGTAGAGTTTAAACGCTTCATAGACTTATGCAGAGATATAACACTCACCATTTTCAGTATCGTAAGCATAGTGGTATCCCTGTTCATTGACTTCGGACTCGGATCTCAGGATTGCCGCGTTCCTCTCGAGCGAGGCCCTCGGCCTCTCTGCCCCTTGATACGTCCTGTATTGTGGAGCAACGTAGTTTGGGAAGGCGGGGAGAGCGCCAGCCGCGCAAACTCCGATCAAAGCGGCGAGGATGATCTGGAATGAAACAGAATTGTAAGATCATGTTGCTTCTGGAATGTACAATTTATTTAGACTTTATATTACGTGGAACCTTTTTAGAGCAAATATATTCACACGCTTTAAACAAGAATCTTAATTTTAATTCACTTTTAATAATATTAATGACAAATTAGCTTTTGTTAATTTTTCTGGCACTACTGGTTATAACACGTAAACGTAACTAGTTCCCGTAACAACGACATATCTGCTCATAATCTCAATGAGGACTAATATCCCTTTTGAAACCAAACATGTCTCCTATCTTAAAAAAATACAGTAGACAGTACTATTTATAAAATGAGTACCCGGAATAGATAAAAAATATTCTAAGACTAATAATTAGTATTTAGCTACGAAGTACTACGGAAAGAATAAAGAAATTGACAATTAAGAACTATAATTATAATGACAATTTTTCAAAGACAATGAGAAGTTTATAAGACAAAAAAAACAAAGTTGAGACATAAATTTATGATTGAATTTATATATCAGCCTTGGTTTTTTTTTACCCTAATAAATTGTATACCGGTTTAAATTTAATTTACATATAGAACACATATTTAAATCACAAACACACATAAATTTTGCACTTAAAAAAATCCCATCGAAAGTACTAAAGAGCTGATCGAATTCACTACTAACAAAGCAAACTAAATAATCAGGTTATAATAGAATCGTGACTATTTTCTACAGACGTACCAATTTCATGTTGCTATCTCTTCGGGTACTGATAGTCGAATGTCTTCAGTCGCAGCTTCATCAGCTTATATAGGAGCATCGATTGATGGAAGACCACTGTCAAGGACACTAGTAGGATCTCTGCAATACAGATCATAGCGTACGCCAACGCATCCAAGTTATACCCAATTCACTTATAGCCCAGGCAATATTTGTACGTACCACATTTGACATATAGGCGATATTTGTCTGTACAATAAAAAAAACAGTCATAAACATGGCTTGTGCGCTGTAAAGATTGGATCTATTAAATTGCATTTTTACTCGGCTACACAAAGAGGTTAATGTTAGGCGTAATGATGTTGATTTGTGTAAATTAATTATTGTACTACTGCGAGACGGGTTGGAGTTGAAAGGTCCGACTTCCTATAAGAAACAACATGTTCTTCTCAGGTGAGGTCTGTAAGGATAGAGATATTTGGCACTCGGTGCTCTCTGCCTACCCCGTGAGGGACCTGGCGTGAAGACATGTATGTATATATGTATCAATTACAATATTCCCGAATAAAATGAACGCACACCGCTAGTTCTGTTACTTCACTTGTTAATTTATGTTCCGTACCCACACAGTGTTACCTCGCTGAATTATTTAAATCAATTTATTTGTCCTATGCAAATTGTATGGCAATTAACATAATACAGTTACTATATCGAGGGGAGAATGTAAAATGAATCGTTGTTTCAGTGAGACATTTATAATACACGTGTATGTGTTTGGGGGTGCGTTTATATTGATGCCGATATTGGTTATTCTAGTAAATATTGATTTGGTAGATTTCGTTTTATTATAATGCCTGCTAGGTACGTTATATTGTCACGTCAGGTTCTCTACGGGGCAGGCAGGGGGCAGTAAGTGCCAAATATCTCTATCCTTACAGAGTTGACGTGCTTTTTCTACATTCTTTACTCTCTTCATACAGATGGTTATGTGATATCATCATATGTATTAATACGTGTAGCATCGAACTTTGCGCACCTTTTTACGAAAATTGGGCGAACGGAACAGTATGAAACTTGGCACAATTAAAGTTCACATGGAGGATCTGGCAGAAAGTTATTATTTTATAAAATAATGCGTTATAAATACCTTATTTTAACAAAATAACACATTTGCGTAATGTGGCACACACACTAATATAAACACTGTACCTACGTCGGTGCCGCCAATAGCAATAGTGTTACACGTATATGCCTACATATGTGTGAGTGTTCGAGTGAGGATGGATTTTGTGCGGTGAAACGTATTGACGTATCTTTAACATAAGAACTTCAATAACGTTCGTATTTCACATTTTATAAATTACTGGACTACTAGTAATAATAATTACGTTATTATAGTAGATATACTGTAAAACTTTGACTGCCTGCCTGACTGCCTCTTTGGTCGAGTAGTTGCAAGCGTGACAGCCGATCGAGAGTTCCTGGGTTCAAGTGCCGGATTGGGTACTATTGGAATTTGTCTAGATTAGAATTTCTAGTTGAAATTTCTAGAAGTGGCTCGGAGACTGGATTTGTGCCCGGTGTATGGCTATAGGCCACGCTAATGTAACTAGTGAACTGTGGGAGTATACTACACTCCTCTGCCTACCTCTTCGGGGATCACATGCATGATGTTACGTTTTTGTAAAACTAAAACTTTTGTGATACTGTTCGAAGGGCGGCTAAGAAAAAATCGCACTGGCAACTAGCCAAGAAATTTTTCGGATTGTATCAAAAATATGAGATCCAAGCAAAGGACTTATGATTAGGGTTTCACTTACATATGTAATAAAAGAAGACGATTTTCTCTTTAGTATATAAGTTCAGCCATTTCATCCATTTTTCAATAGTAAAACACATACATTTTTCTATTTGTTGTCTTCGAAATGAGTCTTGTGCAAAAGCTTTCTCAGACCTTAATATATTAGACATGATACAGGGAGAACAAACAGCGTAGTCATCGACTTGAAATTGAATATCATTTAATGAAAAAAGCCACCTGTTCTTGTAATGATTACTTTTTTAAATATTCAGCTTGGCAAACAGGCAAACAGGCCACCTGATGGTAAGTGGTTACCGTCGCCTATGGACAATTTGAATACCTGAGTAGTGGCCAACGCGTTGCCGACTTTCAAGGAGAGCTCTCTTTGCGCTTGTCTTGAAGCGCCCTATGTCATAGTGCTCTGGGAAAACCTGAGATGGAAGCTCATTCCACATTTTGCATGACGTACGCGATAGAAACGAGCGCGCAAACCGAACCGTGGAAAACCGCCACGAGTCCAGTTGATATGGATGAAACTTCAATCCTTAAAGGCTTTTGGCTATTTATGCTAGAGGATGCTAAAATTAATTGCACCTAAATTAATCATCATCATTACGAAATTATTTTTCGATAAATAGTAACATCGGTCGGTACTCCAACCTGTATATAATCGGATCACGTCAGTTTGCAAATGTGACATCACACCTGTCAAAATACCTCACTGAAATGTATGTACAACTGAAATATTTTCGTAACAAATCAACAGAAATAAACGCGTACTCGCTCACTTGTAATATAATTTTGGTAAACGACAGGTTTACTTTATTTTTCTTTTATTGCAAATAAATGTCAAACAAATATGTAACCAGCCAGTGTTTTTGTGTATGATTTCCACCCACGAATACGTCTGTTTGTCTTAAAATGTGACTGGCCGCCTGTGTGATGTTAGTTTTAATAATGGCGAAGATGCAAAAAAAAACGAACGGTTAAATATGTCCTACTCTTCATTGCTTTTTTCAAATGAAGAAAGCAGCAAATAAGCACGCAGCAGTCACGAGCTACTGTCACCGAAACACATTTGCAATCAACCTGAAACATTACTAAGAATAAGACTGGTGTCAGTTGGTCGAGTTAGTAAGAATTCATTAATTTTACAGTTGTAAAACTAAGTGCACATCACTTTCATAAATGATTTGAATTGATTATATTACTTTATTAAAGTAATATTGAATATTAATTTTTTATTTAAATAATATTGAATTTTTTTATTGTTATTATATTCTCACGCTAGATTCCTTATGGCGTCCGTAGAGAGCATTGACTGTAAAATATTTCTATTCCAACAGGCCTGACGGTCAGGCTCTATATTCTGCACTACCTACATACACGTTGGCCGGTTTCAAAAGCTACTGAATCTCCCATCAGTCAGTAATTGATCTATTTGGCCAAGATAATTTAAATATATCTATAAAGGAATAAAACTAATATTATAAACCTTTTTTTTTCAGGTATGACTGAACGTAGAAACTGACACGATACTTCACCGGGTGTGTATGTACAGTTATTGTATACACATATATATCAGTAAAACTTAATATTGTTAGGAGAAAAGCTTGGGTTTAACTTAAGCACTAAACGCAAACATCTTAGTAAAACAAAAGCCATTAAAGAAACACTATTATGTAGAAAAATCTGCAAATCACCCTTTTTCCCGTCGACGACGCTCAATTCTCTTATCACACTATCCCTTAATACTTTATCATGTAGAGGGCGTGCCCTATCTTAGTAATAGATCTCACTATCGTGTCTAGGCGTCTCTTGATCACGATGGGAGATAATAGTTAGTCTGAATAGCTTGGTTATTATAATACATGTATTGGATATTAAAATATTCATACTAGTTCTTAACCATAACGAGGAATTTATAACGCTGGTAGGTTCTTGATATAAGGAGTAAAGCGTAGGATATCTGGCCGTTATTCGAACTTGATCGTTGCAGGAATTCTGAAGTTTATTAGTGATCTTGCTAAGGCCCACGAAATCTTTGCAAACTTGGCTGCAATTGTTGTCCCAGTGCTGGGCACGGATCTGTTTAGCAACTGCGGGAGTTGGATGTTTTCAAACCGCTTTTCAGGCTCTGACGAGGTTCAAATATTAATATCTAAAGATAACGACCAGAACAGACTGCTTCACGTGACCCCATTAGTATGGAAATGCTCATTAAAAATAACTACTAACGGTCACCCATCTAAATACTGACCGCGTGACGATGCTTAACTTTACAGATTGGTTGCGACCTGCACCCGCGTCATTCTTTTAAGCGCTTTATTAAAACCTATCCAAATTGTAACTTAAAATCTGACCAAAGCTATCTGATAATAGAAAATGATATTCTGTCGCTTTGGTCGCTTCAATTTTACAATTCATTGCATAAGCACTAAAATTAAACTTTAATACCTAAAAGTTTAGATAGAAAAGAAGCAAAGCCATAATTTTTTTTTTTTTGGTGTCGAAGCGATAAGCACAAAACGTGTACCAAAAAAGGACAGGGTTCAATTCGTTAAAATCGATTACCTCCACGACGTTTTGTTTGTACTTTAAGACTACTTTCGCGCTTTTTTCCGTAAGAACGTTAATAGGGAATAAGCAAGCGTACCATAGATTGGACACCTGCCAGATGTGCCTACATTTACTTCTGATTTTATCATTTCTCAGGACTGCAATTGTTTGGTCTTTTATTCAACTTCATTCCTACAACTTGGAGACAATGGCTGCTTAATGAAACCGGGAGAAAAACCAAGAGCACTCTACTAAGTCTGATTACAGTCAATTGTTTTAATAACCATATAATCGTAATTATCATCATCATCATCATCAGCCTATCTCAGTCCACTGCTGGACATAGGCCTTCCCCAAAGAGCGCCATCGCGCCCTGTCCTCGGCTTGTCGCATCCAGCTTCTGCCTGTATGTATTTGTTATATTCCGCTTGCTATTGTAGTAATACTGCTTCTACGAATGCATTATAATTGTCTTTTGATTTTTTAAATTCAAAGGTCTACTTGTAAGAAAAAATTTATATTATTCTAAATAAAAGTTAAATTTTTCTTCAGTGTCACAATGTGTGAATTAATATAACTTTTTATGTATTGCGTATTCAAATTAACAATAGATACAAAAAATATTCTATCATTTTGTCATTCTACTGTTAGTCAGGGTCTATCGTATTAGGCAAGTGCGGGTGTTCAGAGTTCACACACTTTAGAGAATATTATAGACAATTCCGAGGAATGATGTCTTCCTACCGATATTATCCTCCAACGTTTCAGGGGTAATAAATAAAATGTAAAAGTAACATCACGTCTGTAATCCCCGAAGAGATAGGTAGAGGAGAGTAATACACTCCATGTTTCACCAGTTACGTTTGCATCCCACCACGGAATACGGGGTGAGATTAATACTTAATTTTAAAAAACGCACACAATTTTGTTTACAAAATGGTACCCACTAAGATTTAAATCCGAAATCCGGGAATGAAAAGCTGAATATTAGAACAGCAGGTTTACATACCCATTTAGGCTTTGTAGGCAAGTTACATAAGGTCTATTGCGTAGTATCAGAGCACGAAGCCATTAAATAATAGTATAATTTATTACATGAATAATGAAAGGAAGAAAACACTATAAATTTACGAAAAGAGAAAACATCAGAATAACAACAGAGTAATTTGAGTAATGGAGGAAAAGGTACGGGTACGTCTCACTGACCGCTCAGATGTGTTTACCGTGAAATTATCAAAGTTGCAAAAAGCTTCACTCATCCTTACATTTCACGAAGTTCTCGTTCTATCTAATTACATTTATTTAAAAAATGAGTTGATTTAACAAAAGGTTCTGCTTGTAACTCAATTCTCATGAAGTTTTCTTTTTATTTAATTAAATTAAACCTAATTACGAAAAAGGTGCTCGGAATAAAACAAGATGAACCTTTTTATTTCATTCAAATGATAGATTTTTTTTCTTATCAATTTTATCTTTGTTAATTCGCAACGGTTAAGATACACTTTTTTCTAACTCAAGACAACTGAGTAATAAAAGGGCACGTTTGACTTTAGCAACCATTGAGCGGTGTTTACCTTAGAGCTAAATTTACAAAAGGCCGTGCTCATGCTGAGAAAATATTTAACAAAGTCGATTATTCTCATTCATGTTTTGTGTATAATACTGAAGGCAATAGTAGCACTGAGTCATCATTATCATCATCAGCCTATCTCAGTCCACCACTGGACATAGGCCTTCTCGAAAGAGCGCCATCGTGTCCTGTCCTCGGCTTGCTGCATCCATATTTTGCCTGCAGCACCGAGTAAAAAATAAAAATGCATTTTACGAAAAATTATATCGTTTCCCAAAGTATAAAACTCTCTCTTGAGTTTCCCGTGGGAAATTTATATTTTCGATGATTCTAAGTTACAATGGGGTCCACATATAGAAACGTTATCTGGCAGACTTAGTTCCGCGGCTTATGCTGTTGAGAAGATTCGTCAACTGACCGACGTTGACACTGCGCGTTTAGTTTATTTCAGCTATTTTCATAGCGTCATGTCATACGGTCTACTCCTTTGGGGCAGTGCCGCTGACATTGACTCAATTTTTGTGCTCCAGAAACGGGC
>DWEH01000658.1:0-10997 GCA_018245815.1 Apyrrothrix aesculapus | reverse complement strand
GTACTACACTCCTCTGCCTACCTCTTCGGGGATTACAGGTGTGATGTTACGTATCACAATCTTCTTAATGTATGTAAACGTCGATATTAAATCTCTTCACACTAGTTCGTAATATGAACTAAAGGGCAATCAAATAAATAGCATCGCGGTATAGTTATGTGCATCACGGGGATATACGACGAGTGCACGTTTCAGGCTCGCGGGCGATAGCGGGTTAAGGTTGTCAGTGTATTCGATTGCATTGTTTTCCGGTGATATTAGAGATTGTAAAAATGTTGCATGTAAATTTTTTTTTCACATCCTTATATAGCGTGGTAGGCTGTTTACATAATTAAACATGTTAAATGCGTACGCACAAGTGTTTGAAATATCCCTATATATGTATGTAAAGTAAGCACGTTATTAATTGTAAGTATAGGTACATGATATACAAATATTTTTAGAAAATCGCTTTGACAAAAGACTCGATTAAGTTAAAATAGGGTTAAACCTCACACATCGTTTCAAAATGGTGATGATTTACAAGTATTGGAATAATTGCTCAAAAGTCCTATATTTCTCAAAATATGTATTTAATTATTATCAGTGCAATAGCCTTTTAATTTAATATTAAACGGATTTCAGTCTAAGATATGGATAGCGACTGACTGGCCCAGTTGTTCCGGGGGTTAGAGAACTTGACTGCTGAGTCAAGCGTGGAAGACACGGTGGTAGGGGGGGATATGTACATGACTATGAATAAATAACTTTTATACTTATCATACCATCACGCCGGGTGCCTTAAGGGGTAGCCAGAGAGCATCGAATGCCGAATATCACTAACCTCGCAAATATTTTTTATAACAAACAGTAAACGGAACAAGTAATGGAACTACGAAATTTTTTACGCAATTCCGTTCTATAGCATACTGGGACATAAATAAACAATGAATAAAACAAACAATACCTCGTATCAAACAAGAAAAATTCATCACGTGGAAACAAAAAAAAAATACGAAAGAATATGATGATGCGAGTATTAATTTTATCGATAGCGCCAACCCTACGCTTTCTTGTACAATAATAGCCGGGGCGTGGTTCAACGAGAGAGCACAAAACGAACAGTACAAAGGAAACAGGTATATATTGTTATTACAACGTGACGAATATCTCTATAAGTATACAACCCTAGCTGGATTTTAAAAAAAATTAAAAATAAAATAAAAATTCCACATTTTTAATGCGATTGCTATATATGTTAATGAAAACCTCAAAAGTTGTTAAATAAGGTGTTATTATACATTACTAAGTACCGGCGCGGACAAGACCACGTACGCACGATTTGTGTGCGCAAATTGATAGGTGCGAAAGGAAAATGAGACGTTTTAAGTGGTTGGCTTCTTGTATTGATCAACAGCGCTCAGTCGTGGCGCGGCCCCACGTACTTTGCACAAGGAACGCCCATTCGTGGCATATGAATATTAATGAATCGATGAGATAGGACGTATTTTTAATGTGTTTTATATTTTGGTACATAATGTTAGCTAATTAATAGACTATAATAGACTCACCACCTATTCCTTCAAGGGCCGGTTTAAGTCCCATTGTGGAATAGGGCATGAGGCTATTGCCTTATACCGGACACATATCCACATTCCGAGCCACTATTAGAAATTTAACTAGAAATACTAATTAGAAAAATTTAATAGCACCCGACCCGGGATTCGGCCCCAGGACCTGTCGATCGGCAGTCGCGCTCGCAACCATTTGACCAACGAAGCAGTCATAGTTATAGGCAGTTATATTTTATGTTATATTCCACACCAAGTGTTTTTAAATCAATATAATTTTTTAAAGATATCCAAGAGCCATAAAAAAAGTTGATTTTTAATAATAACATTTGGATAAATTCGAAAAAGAGATACCGGATGAAAGCCCTTCTATTAACCATTAAGTGTAAATCGAACTTCGTAAATCTCATGTTACATGTCCAGTGTCCTATCTTTTAGTGCAGCGTATCTTTTAGAAAAAGATACGGCAATGTAAACAGATAATACTCGTACGAGGAATAATAGTATTATTTTCGGTACTTGATCACTTCCTTCGGGCTATTAAGCTACATTGTGTCCGGTATAATTTAGAGCGGCGCACTATAAAACGTCGAATGTGCTTTAATAATAGTGATATGCTTTCTCGGCGCTGTATAATTTAGTAAGGATTGAGTTATTAGAAGTACATACCGTCTGGTATACGGGTTTACTAATATTCCGGTATCGGTGCCAACTTGTTTCACTGTGTGAGGGTACATTTAAGCGATCGAGAACGTTCTAGAAGGGTGAATAGGTCACTCAACAATATTTCTTTACTCTCACAAAAGCAAAGTAATGTTCGAAAATTCTCGACTTTTTGACAGTTCTAAACATAATATCACGTTGTAGTACACTCCCACGTTTCACCAGTTACGTTTACGTTCCAATATGGAATAGGTGGTGAGTCTATTGACATTTCTAGTCCGTCTATTTGACAGTTCTATGTTTGTATTATTGACAGTAAATGTCAAAGTCTACTAAAATAATATCCGTATAGCTCTTCGCTGCAGTTTACGATCACATAACTACTAACATTTGCTATCTCTCTCAGGTAGATTTATATTATGCAGATATGTGCCACAGATAATATAACTTCATCTCAACCTCGGGGATGCCCGGAGCGTGGTAGCATGTCTAAATGCTGCTATAGTGCTGGTCACGTCATCACATGCTGTATTTCTCTCTCTCTCTCTCTCATTCTCTCGCTCGTTAGCCTTCGTTGATGCGACAGCGCGGTAACACGCCGAGTTTTTGGACGTCTTAATGTGATTTTGATATGGACAGTGTTGAGAGCCTCACATTTTTTCCCTACATTAACGTAGATTGAGTTTTCGTGGTATTGCGTACAATTAAGATATTTCAAATGTTTCGGTGACGAAATGAGAATATTAAGGGATCGGTTGAATGTAATAGTACTTTTTTACTGCAGATGTATCTCCGTGTGTACTTTATTTAAGTTTAATGGAGAGTAAGTTGGACCTTTATCTGTGTACAATTTTTAGATTACGAACATAATTATTCTGTGGAAGAACTTTGCGTGTATAACAAAATAACATGTAAATGAAAGTCGCTCTTAAAATATAAAACTAAAAAGTATGTCATATATATTCTAAATAATAAATTAGGTATTCATATATTTCGCTATTGGTAAAGTAAATAACTCTAGCTAATACGTAAGTAAAATAAATTAAAATCTATAGGATTAATTAATGAAAAGACAATAAATTAAATATCAAATGGACCACTAACATTACTTAAATTATAGGCTCTTAAATGTTGCTCTCTTTGCACTTAAGATACCCAGTATTTAAGAGGTCATTGTTAAACCATCTGTCACTCGGGTTACGTCGATTAGACCATTTCTGATGCGACTCCGCATTCAAAATAGAGACAATCGACTTAATTGAGCGTCATACTTTTTTTTTCTCTTACAAATTGCCTTATTATTCCGCTGCTCCTTCGAGTCGGGTCGTGGGCGTAAGTTTGTCGCTTTCTTACGACCCTCTTGAATTGATTACGAGTTTTTTTTTGTCATGTATTGTAGGGTAATCACCGCGTGTCTTTATCGTTCTTAATGATCTTAGATTAACATGTTCTGATGAGGCGTGCGTTGACTGAGATGACGACGCCGAATTCTCAATTGTGTTTTTAGAATACAGGCTTACGTTGTTTGTCTGCATACTGCGTGCTAGTGAGAACAGTGCTTTAATTTCTATGAGTTTTATTCATGCTCATGTTAATTTCTGTTATGTAATGTAAAATGCTAACAGCGTGTCCTATTATTATTTCAAATCTTATCTAATACATTACCGTTGTGTATATTTGTGACCTTAATAATATATTTCCTAGCCTGCGAAGAATATATATGACTACTCCTATATTTCCTTATTACTTCCTACATTTCTATTCGTTGATTTTACTAAAGACTTTTTTTAAACTGTGGATCTTAAAATTTATTGACTTTATAATATTCTGAACTGTCATTGAATCGATATTAGAAGCTTTCGAATAATAATTTGATGTGTATCTTAATCTGACGCTGCGTTTTCTAATAAGTATTTAATTCGAGGATCTTGTTCCACAAAATGATTTCGATGGGCATACCTCAGTATAGCGGTGCTTTCTTGATTATTAGGAAATAATTTATTTTTGGTTCGAGCACGTATGGGACAGAATGCCTCGTCATCTTCTGTTAGTTTGGGACGATCAAGGGCTACTAATGACCACGTGAGTTGTTAGTTTTGGTATTGGAAAACAATTAATTATTCATCCAACGGCTTAAGACTGTTCAAATATCATTTTTTAAAGATTGTAAGCGTCTGTTAATTGATCACTTTCCAAAAGACCAACGACCGCTAGGCTCTTGAAATTGTTATATGCATCCGCCCACATATCCGAGTAGACTGTTAGTAGTTCATAAAAAATATATTCTTGTTTCTATGTATTCTTTGTCTTGAGACCACTGTTTATTGACGACTCAAAAAAAGTACTAAAACGAACGAAGGGAACGGTGATGAAATATTTAACGTAGCAGTACTGAAAGTGTTCTTGAAACAAATAGGTTTGGTTATAGAAGTAAACGTAAGCTAGTTCAATCAAAAGCCTTAACAAGATTCAGTTAACATTTACAGAGACGAAACAAAAGCGTCTAAACATTTAAATTCGAAAGCAGACCGCGAAACGAGTCCTAACTCCTAACGAACTGGAATGCCTTTTTAATTCTTTTTCTACGCTGGCAAGACAGCATGTCGGCGCACGAGTGTTCCTTCGGGCGATTTGGGCATTTCTTTTTCTCTCCATTCCAATATGGGTAGGTGCCGTTTCGTGATTTTCTTTAAAACTTGTCGGCCAATTGGTTCCATATAATACGCCGGTGCAAATAGATAGTATGTGGACTTATTGACCATCATCAATTTTTTTTAAATGTAATAGTTATTTGAAATTGTTAAGACCGATATTTTTGCCAGAATAGGATTGCAAATGATGCCTGTATGTGTTGTTTCGGAAATTATGGATCTAATGACATTCATGATCTTGAAAACTACTTCAAAGTTGTAACTCGTCTAAAATTTTCTTTACTTACACCTTAACTAGACTAGGTTGAAGGGACTCAACACAGCGCGTTTTTTTATTTCTGCCGTGTTCTCAAACCGAAGAAAAGTAAAACGGTAACAACCTAATGTGGCTGCCCTCGCCTGAGCTTGTTCTTGCGGGTAATGGCTTCATTAAACCACTCGGAATCTCGGAAAGCTTGGGGGCCTGCAAAAAGTGGCCACACTTATAACCCGCCGAGATCGGGATGCACGGACATTCACGTGTTCCACCACCGATATAATAATAATAAAACACAATCCAAATTGTTAACGTAATCGTTTCTGAGTTATTACGCAATTATGTGCTCAGTTTCGATGGTTTTGAGACAGCTCGTACGGTTACCGATGCAGTTTTGTGAATTCGAAATTCGAACTGGAAGCGTTTCGGAAGCGTCACGGTTGGGTAACAATGTGTTCTACGTTGGACAGATTTATTTAAATGTCTCACTTAAAGCGAGGTGTAATTTTGGTGTCGCTGACTATACAATTAATCGATGAATTGTGTCTCTACTGTTTAAGTGCCAATTTGCCGTCATGGGGGTCTTCAACCGGGTCTCATGTAATGACAGGCTCTCGTAAATTCGTTGAAGAATTACCTTCGAATTTCTTATTTTAGTATCTGGTTTGGAAGCGCAATTCTTTTTATTTTGCGCCTTGTAATTATGCACGCCGTGGCGGCACCGTGTTTTTTCGGCGAATCTGCAATTTGTTACCGCGGAAATACGAAGAGCACCAATAGACATGACAGCTAATTAGATGTTGCTAACGAAATTCATATCAATCAAGTTTATTTTATATTACACATGCTTGTACACGGGAGGCGAGTATGTTTTTTCTTTGCGGTTGAGAACATCAAGTTCTTTATTGATGGGAGATTCTCCCTGTCATCTTCGGCTGGATGTATACTTGTACTGATTGGCGTGATACAGTTCGAGTGAGTTTGCCGTTTTAAGTAAGTACGCATAAATGTTAAATGTTTTGCTTGTTGTACTCACATCTGAGGGTGGAGCTGTAATCATTTAAAAAAACATATCTACAGAATTTTCTGTGTGTGAATATAAAATGTGAAATATGTTACTGACTACATACATACTTACATAACTTTAGGCGAATAGCAAGCGGCACGGTATTTTATATTTATCTGAAAAAAACTGTTATTAATAAGTAAAACCGTCAGATTATTGTCGTAGACAAAACTGTTCGGCGAATGTTCGCAGCGATCCGGGACCTTGCACAAAAGGTCCATTAATCTGGACACAACATATGTTTATCTCTATTCAAGCATTGAAAAGGTGCAATAAATACAGTGGGTTGGCGTGGCAATTGAAACGTACACTACTTAATAAACGCCGCCATGCAACGTGCTATGGCTGCCAACTTGCCTGTATTTTTGAACGGGAAAAGATTTTTGAAAAACCAAAAATTGTTTTTCCTGAAATTCAATAAGTCATATAAATTATATCTTTATGTATACTGATTCTTAAATTATCGTAACACTAAATGGTTATAATATTTTTAATGATGTCGTGTTAAGTTTTTTTTGTTTCAAGTCTGAGAGCTTCAACAGTTTGACAACCCTAATTTAATAACAGTATGTTTCGTTTAATTGCAATAATTGATTATAATATAAGCCTGTTGCTGAGAATTTATTACTATTATTAATCTAACTTTAAGTGCTTTTAGTTTTTTTTTTAAGATTCACAATTTAAAATGTATAATGTAGGAATAGACATGAACCGATTTCGTATATACGAAAACCGTGATGTGCCAACCCTATCACACTTCACTCAGTGTGGCCGGCACGGGCGCAGTCGCAATATATATTTTGCGACAAGTGCTCTCCGATTTATCGATAACGCAACGTTTTTCTGGCATGTTTACATCACTAGTCCCATTGTAATTTGTATTGCGTTGATTAGGAACAACGATTATTTCTTGCTGCTACATACTTAGAGGCGTGATATATGACTCAGGTTTGTTTTTCTGTTGCCATTGTTTATTGTTTTTGTTATAATTTTGAAGGCATTCTAAACGACCGTGAAAAAGTAAAGTACACTTTACTGGGCCATTGACTCATCATACTCATACTTACAATATTGAACAAAATTAGCGAGTCGTTAGAATGTCGCTTAATTAAAATCTATGTAGCATTTTATGAATATTAAGAAATATCAAGTCGCATCCTTGAAAGAATTGCGAATAAATAAAATTGTACATCGCCTTTTTATCCCACACTTAACATACTTAATTCATCAGGCGTGTACAATCGATGAGTAATCCGATGTACACACAATAATCGATTCTTATTCTTTAGTCGACCCGGGCGTCACGTGTGGTCGGGGCGATTCGAGATCGGACAAGCGATACCGAGCGCGAATATGCTATAATACTGAATAGCGGGCGCCATATTTACAATGTCAGCGAGATTTATAAGTTAATTTCTCTATTTAACTCCTCACTGGCAGAACAATTGCTAGGTATCACGGCTTGGGTTCACTTTTACCCTTTATTAACTTATTACATACAGCTAAATAAGATCATTCTTCCTATATTGTTAACTAGGTTTTGCCCGCGGCTTCGCTCTCCATGAATTTGGTCTGCCACATTAAGTTTCGTGAGAAATCATTTTATATAAACATATATTTTTTTACTTAATAGTAAAAAAATATATTTATTTTGTTTCTATTGTAATAATATACTAAAATGTGCATTGTAAAATAGTATCTATTTTAATTAAATTGATGGTTCACAATTTTAGTCATAGTGGCTTCCACATAAAAGGTAGATATATGCTTTCGCGGATTTTTGCATTGCATAGAAAATATGAATCTATATTCAATGTAGTTCATATTTTGATATTTTACGACTTCACTACTGCCCTAGATGTACACGTTTATCGACCACTACATGTGGACAACGCTCTTGCAGCCACCGGCCTGTTGGAGGACATTCGTGTACAAATAAGAAGTACCTTGGTACAGATCTCTTTCTGTTTAATCAACTTGATTTACATTTATTTGTAATCAAAAATGATTAAATAAATAAATAAAATATAGTGAATATATTTTGAACCATGTGTATCAATTAAGTTAGAAATTATATTCTTAATCGAAAAACTAGCATTGTAACTTGAAAACAAATATAAGTTCAAAAATAATGTAACAGCGTCTCTCTTACGTTTCGTTAAGGTCTCTCCGACTGTACATCCAGCCTTACCGTCGGCACACGCGTGGGGAGGCAGCGCGCACGCGCCGCGGCATCGATCCGCCAGCAGTTGCGACGGCGAGACGCGACACCGCTGCCACGGTTCACGTTGATATTTTAACTGCGGAAGGATCGTGAGGCGCACGGAAAAGTTGTGGAGGTGCAACGTTTGCTGACGTTAGCTCGGACCTAAAGTGCAGTTGGGGGCGAGGTGTGCGGATTACAGTGAAGATGGCATCTTGGATCTGGTGGGTGGCGCTGGCGGCGGCGGCGGGCGCGCGTGAACTGGACCCCGCGGTATGCGCGGCGCGCTTCGACGTGCAGCGCGACAAGATCATCCGCACCGAGGAGTCCCGCGACATGGGGGCGCGCTACCTG
This sequence comes from Apyrrothrix aesculapus, assembly GCA_018245815.1. Classification (NCBI taxonomy): domain Eukaryota; kingdom Metazoa; phylum Arthropoda; class Insecta; order Lepidoptera; family Hesperiidae; genus Apyrrothrix; species Apyrrothrix aesculapus. The sequence continues at coordinate 2,254 of DWEH01000658.1, read as the reverse complement.
TCCGAGCTGGACGTGGGCGCTCGTCGCGAGTGCTTGCGCCTCTGCTGCGAGACAGAGGCCTGCGACGTCTTCGTCTTCGAGGAGAAGGCTCGTACATTCTGAAATTACCTAATGTTGCAGAGACATTCAAAAGTCGCTTGTCGAATGTACATAAAAGCTCAATTCTACATTAACACAGCATATGACTACAAGTATTAGAATCAACGTCACTGTCGACGGCCACAAACACCAGAGATTTGTCGACGCAGTGCCTCGTTCCCTGTGCGCGTGTGTACATGTGCACCGAGTACGTACCATGAAACGAAGTCGTGAATTTAGATAGTGAGCCGATATGGTGCAGGGATAATCGACGTGTATCATGTTCAATATAACTAAATAAATAATATTGTATACACGTTGTATTCATTTGATAGAGTCCCGGAAGCTGCTATCTGTTTAACTGCGGGCCACCGGAGGACTTCCGCTGCAAGTTCACGGCGCACAGCAACTTCAGCAGCGGTGTGCTGGCGCTGAGCCGGCGCCTGGCCGAGCTGCAAGACCAGGAGCGGCTGGCCAAGCACGAGCAAGACCTCGCCAACCTCCGGTAGGTCATATTTGTCAATCGATAAATCAGAAAGAAACTCACAAAGTGCAGCTGAACGACGTTGACCATATCGTAACTGATAGGAACTATAGACATTTGGGATACAGTATTGTTGTCTGTCAGTTCAGAATGCGGGGTTTTCGTAACAAAAAGGCTAAAGAGTTCTACAATTGACACATATATTTGAAACTTCAACATATCAAAGCACAACGTAATTATCACAAAATATGTTCAATGTATCTTTAACTAAATAAACGGTTCTTACATATTGATGAACAAACGCAATATTTTACTTACAACTGCCTAGGTTCTCTAAGCTCCCAAGCTTCAAGTCTAAAACCGTGCCGTGATCACGTGACACAACTAACCAAACGGTTTTTAACAAGAACCGTAGTTCTTTTTAGCCGTTAGCCGGACTTTTAACTGAAAGAGTGTTATGGCCAAAGAGAATACAATACGGAATAATTTTATAGAATGATGGAATAAATCCAAAATAACAAAATTGATGCTAACAGTGTGTAGCGAATACTTCACCCGTAGTCATCTGATTCCAAGCTAAGCGGACTGCTACGGAAACTAGACCAGATAAACTACATATATGCATGTTGAACGAATGCTTGATTAGTTAGAGTTAGATTGGCTAGTTAGATTAGCCAAACATAAACAAATAACTGTGCTCATCGCATAAATAAATAAATAGTCCTGTGTGGAAAACGAACCCACGATCACCTTATCAACACTCAACGGCACTAATCACTAGATCGAAGAGTCAGTCAAAAGTCAAAGGTCATTATAATCTTTCAGTACTGCATAATATTAAATGTGACTTTTACTTTAGATTGACTAAACTATTAATAAATATTCTTATTTGTGGCACCATTTTAGAATTTCAGTTTGTACAAACTTACATTAAGCCTGACCGACTCAGTCACCATTCAGACGGACGCATATTTTTGTAAGTGTTCAGCATGAAACATTCCGGACACCGACTAAAAGGAAAAAAATACTTTAATGTTTTGATGGATTTCGTTTTGATTTAACCAGCGATCTCTTTAATTAATTTTACAAAATATTTATTAATAACCCATCACATCAGCTGTCCCGCATAAGAAATTTCTTTGGCATACTCATCATTCAAATATTTGTCCGGAAATTAACTTGCCACTAATTTGTCGAGCGTCCGTAAAGTGTTCAACAAATTTAGCGCGAATAAGCAGGTAATAAAATGTGGATATGTTGCCCCACAGGAGCCCCACGAGTTCCACTGTGAGTACAACTCCAGAGGCGTCGCTCGCGCCGCCGCGCGCGCCGCCGCGCCCGCCGCCGCCGCTGCCGATAAGTTCGTCATGTTGCTTCGATACTTCTCTACATAAAAGCATTTTCCTACTGCACGCTCTACGTAATCTGCCCTGCACCTAACAAGACTTTCTGTATTTTTTAACATGCTCTGAACTCCGGGAGTTGCTTGCTCAAACTCAGTTACTCAAGTTGACTTCACGTGCTGCTTTCGGCTTACGGCGTGCATGCTGCTCTCAATTAAATTTACTAGCTTTTGTAAATTATGGATTATTTCCCGTCCATGCGTTAGTTTCCCTAGGTTAGTGCTTAATGACAATCTGATTAATATCTCTTTAGCCTCCATTTCTGTTATTTTTGTTATCAAGCTAATCT
>DWEH01000657.1:0-10999 GCA_018245815.1 Apyrrothrix aesculapus | reverse complement strand
TGCTACATCCTAGGCTGCATCCCGCTTTCCATCAGGTGGGATAGCAGTCAAACGCGAGCCTATAGCCAAATAAAAAATAAAAAAGTTACTAAAAAGGCGCTTATAACGGAAATTAATTGACCAATTCAGCATATATTCAGATCGACATCGAGATAGTAACATCGCTATAAGAAAAAAAAGGGGTAAACGTTACGGAGAGACGCAAAACTCCAAAAAACTTCCTTTCTTATCGCGATTGATGGGAATTCAAAATTTGGAAACAAAAAATCTCATTACAATTCCATCACGATATAAGACATTAATACCCGTCCCCAAATTACCCGCAGATTAATCTTTAATTACAATCATACCAATGACTTCTCAGAATAGGCGCAGAATTCCAATCCTCACTAATTGTTTCTGACATAAGTCGGCAGGATTGTGATCGATGGCGAATTACGGCTACACCTACTGAATATGGAACTTATATTCGCCTAGAACTTTGTTGTAAGATTTGGCAGTCATAATATCAAAATTTTATTGATTTTGCGTTATTGTCTGGAAACATCTGGGCTATATATTTACGTACCATAGCTACCTTCTCTAACACTAGACAAAACGACAACCTTTAAAGGACAACCTTTTCATACAAATTAAAGCACCTATACCAGATTTTAGTGAAAAGCCTTGAAACAAAGAATTCTAACTTCGTTAATCTGGTAGCTGCTTTTATTGGGACGTACCACCGTTTCTCTTGTGGTATATATGGATATGTATTCGGAATAATAAATACATGGAGCAACTCTCCCACGAGTTGAGTTAGAGCTGCATATAAACAAGCATTATGGAAACTTAATGACTCTACGTTAATTAACAACGGAATGCGGCTCCATTGCGCTTCCACTATCATAATCCTCTAAGAGCGACGTAACTTGCGACAAAGCTAGGACAGTATGAACAATAACTTAAACTTTAGATTCTGTGAATGTCTTAATTATACGAATACCAAGATGTGCGAGGCGGACATTGTTGTTAACTTCGTTCGCGTTTCGGTCGAAAGGTCCTAGGTTCAAATCCCGGGTCTGGTACTATAGGATTTTTCGAAATTAGATTTTCTAGTAGTGGCTTGGTGTTTGTATTTGTGCCCGGTGTATGGCAATAGATTCACCATCTGTACCCTAATGGGACGTAAACGTAACTGGTGAAACGTGGGAGTGTACTACACTTCTCTGCCTACCTCTTGGGGATTACAGGCGTGATTTTACGATTTTTTTGTTACGTTTCATTTGTAAGATTACTCGTAATTATTATGACAGCGATAGTCATGTAGGTAACATTTCAAAGGATTATAAATAAATTGGTTTGTAGTTTTATGATCTACTCTCGCCAATTTAGGTACATGCTAATAAATTTACCTGTTTAATATTGTCGTCAATGAGAGTTATATTATTCAAAACGCCTAGAGTGAAATCAATAAAATAATTACACCCAAGCTTCCTATTAAGTGGAAGCGTCATCATCAACCCTTTTGTCGTTCCACTGCTGGACACAGGTCTCTTCTCAAAATGAGAGGGTTAAAGCCATAGTTTGCCACGCTAATTAAGTCCGGGTCAGCGGACTACGCACGCCTTGTGCAAACATTTTGTTTGGAGAACTCTTAGGTGTGCAGGTTCTAAACATACATAGCTATCGATATTATCTTGAAATCTTCTTAAAGATGTCCAGAGTAGAATAAAAATTTTGGATATACGCTTCTAAGCTACCTCTCCGCTAGTTCGTAGTGGAACAGCGAGGGAGAACCTAGGTTGTTAAAATATCATCGAAAAAGAAACACAAAAAATATATTTTAAAAAGATTATTGCCGGCTATTTACAGTTTTCTATTTCACGTGCAGTAACAGACAAATGCTCTGTATTTCAAATTTTATAAAATGATAGACAAGAAAATAAGCTTCAGACAAAGCCTGTTTTTTTGAAATAGACATGTAGCAATATTTCAGATCCAGCCATAGCATTACAGAGATAGTTAAACTTTACTACCTATGTTGCTCTCCGCTCAGTGAACCCTTGGGACTACTAACAGATATTGCATACTAAGTAATAACGATAACACATATGAAGTCGTTAAATATAAGACAGAAGAACGTTAAGCAAAGTGTGGTAAAATTCTAAAACATACCAACTAACAAACTTCCAAGATCACAGAATACTCGGAGTCAAAATGTATAAAAAAAGGTCGAAGAACTTTTCAAAGACATCGGAATCCAAGAATAGGGCTTGGAGCGAAAGTGGGAATAATGGAGGTAATTCAAATTTGCCGCGACTTGCTAAAGGTCCCTTTAAAGGGCAATAATTAGCCCTTTGTAGGGAATTCAAATTCACTTTCATCGTCAGGATTCCTCGTAAATCATTTAAAATGATAAGGCCTGCTGTGATTACTTATTTTCTTGAAACGATGACAAATGGGGAATATAATTTCACCTTCACTGCCCGTTCTTTCAAGAAAAGGGTAAGACTGTCCGAAGAAATTTATTGTCTAATCTTTAATAATGACAGCCTCTGTAACTTTTGTACGTTTGTTAAAAATAAAAGAGATAAAACAGATCTTTAAAATAACGAAAACCTCGTTTCATTTTTCCCTTGGTTAAATAATAATTGGTTTTCAGGAAGCGCCGGTAACGCTTTTCAATGAATATTACATTTATAAGGTTGGATGGATGGATGAAGAAATAAATCGCAGTTTTGATTTTAAAAAGTTATACTTTCGTAGAACTTGTAAAATATTCATTGAACTAAGTCAGTGGTTAGTTCCTAAACGAAAACCAGTCTGTCAACCTGCATCTGGCTAGCATGACCAGTTAGGACCTTAATGTCGCTCATCCTGAGGGGAGACCCGTGTCCGACAGTGGAACTATAAAAGTCATCATGGTAATGACGAATCAATAAAATAATGATGACCTTGCATGTTGTAACAGTAAGCATATCATGGAAATTGTGATGAATAAATTAGCATAACAGAAATTTTGATTTTCTTTCGGTATCCATTGAGTTGCGTTAGAATTACGTGGAATTGTGACGACAATAACTGAAGCAACTTAAACGGAAGCAAATAAATTATTTATCAAATTACATTACATTACGAATTTCATGTCAACCTTTCCAGCGGTGATTCTAAGATATGGTTTGGCCGAATCGTCTGTCAAGGCAAAAGACACTTTGCGCTTTTAACATAAGATTTACTTTTGAATGTATAATATTTAATATAGTTTTCCATAACAATCACCCCATTATATTAGCATGTCGACATGAAAGCGACCCTTGTCTTCGCCACCTGTTCCATGTTAATGTATGGGAATCCAGATTAAATTCAATTTCCAACCTACATTTGGTTTCCAATCCAAGTATGCATTGATGTGTATTCGAAGGTACAGGCGAAAAGCGCTGGAGTATATTCTATAACGTAGGTAATTAAATGTAGAAGAATCACGTCAGGTTTGTAAGGATAGGGATATTTGGCGTTCTGTGCTCCCTGCCTATCCTATACGGGATCGGGCGTGATAGAAGAACTTTAATGCAATAATCAAAGCAGTAGACAACAGAATCCAATTTCAAGTAAGGCTGAAAATATTATTATCTATTGAAATTAGTTACAATTAGTAACTAATCTCAATAGACAATTATGTTACTCGTGATACTTATAATACTCATTGTAACTCGTGTTTAACTAATTGGAAAGTTTCTTGTCGTAGAACTTTATTTTGTTTTTATTTATAAGGAGCATTTATAGCAATAGACTCACCACCTATTCCATATTGAGACGTAAACGTAACTGGTGAAACGTCGGAGTGTACTACACTCCTCTGCCTACCTCTTCGGGAATTATAGGCGTGATGTTATTTTATTTATAAGAAGCAGGACATGAACAAGCAACAACCATTACACGCCGATACCGATTAATGATGGTGGACTGGCCAGGAATACGTACCTAATATTGTTCAAGTCCACTGTTGGACATAGGCTTCGCCTGAGGGGTCTTTGTCCATAATCCTCACGCTGGGCATACGGGTTGGGGATCACAGAGCAAGACTGTTCATTAGTAACATTAGTCCCGTTGCATGTTAGTATGAATCCATTTAGTATGAGTTAGTATCTGTCCTAATCAAATTGGGCCCATATACGCAGCTAGCCTTTAGAACTTGAGATGATTGCCATAAATATGCACGTTTCCACACATTTACCTCATTTTTATTTCTTGATGTGTTATTATTATTATTGTTATTTCATCACGCCAGATCCGTTACGGAATAGACAAAAAGCACCGAATTGCAAATGTCTCTATCTTTACGGACCTAATACAGTTCTTCCGTATTCAGCACTTTCTTTTCGATTCACACGTTTTCGATTGTTCCCAAATCCTGGGTTTAATATTCTACTGTCTAAGATTATCCACGAATAACGGGTTATATAGGATAATACTAACTGCACTTATTCAACATTTGCTGTTACATATTAACAATTCAAATGCATTTCGAGTGTGCGCTGCGTCTTTGAATGAATACAAAGCATCTGAAACGTCTGTGAGCTCGGAATCTTCATTTATCCAGCTATACAAAGTTGGCTTAACATTTTCGATAACTTTATTTTTAATAAGATTCCTCTCAGTTTAAGTTATTATCCTATATAAGCCTATTTTTACGGTCTTAGTATACCGTGTGAAGTGTGTTTCAAAAACAGACAACTAACAGTCAAATTCAAGATCAAATGAAGTATTTGAGAATCTGGCCTAAGGTCCCTCCCTCCAAGTCTAGGTAGGATTCCGATGCAGGTTTGGACATGGACTGGATTACCGGATAATGTAAATTGATGACGAAAAGGGCGAAATGTTAAATAGAAGTCATCCTTTATGCATAATTTAAGCAAATAACAAGTTCAGATAAAAGTTAATTTTTTTTATATGGCAAGCAATCTCGTGAAACTACTGACAAAATCTAATTTCGACTTTTATATTTATCTGTCTTCTTCACAAAATAAAAAACGTATTCACATCTGACGATACGATTTTTTGCTTAATTTTTATGTTGTGAAGATATCTAAAGGGCATGCAGGCTATTTAATGCTGCATCATAAAGAGCTATGCCCATTCACTGATAGAGTCAAGTAACATCACGTAACATCAAGCCTGTAATCTCCGAAGAGGTAATCAGAGGAGTGTAGTGCACTCCCACATTTCACCAGTTACGTTTACTTCCTATTATGGAATAGGTGGTGAGCCTATTGCCATACACCGGGCACAAATCCAGACTCCGAGCCACTACTAGAAAATCCAATTTAGAAAAATCCAATAGCACCCGACCCGGGATTAGAACCCAGGACCTCTCGATTGGCAGTAGCGCTTGCAACCAACACGACCAAAAAGGCAGTCAAGAACACAAGCGCTGCTTTAAATCAGCCAAATGTATAATAACACGACTCTTGACGACTAAAACAGAACCAGGCGGCCTATATAACCCTTAAACTGAAACGCAACAACGTCATCTACTGTACTACAGAAACAGAACTACTAAGAATGCTCCTGCGAATCAACCTTAGAGAAAGAATTCGGTCGCCGTCGTATGACATTGACGTATAACATTACTTTAAAACAACAAAATAAACTTTACACTCTTCGGCTATTTTAAACTTATCCCAAAAAAATATAAAGTTCCATATACTATCAAGCTCCTATGAGTCGCCTGCTAATTAAGACTAAATTGAAGTGCTTTAATATAATGAAACAAATGTCTACGTCCAATGGTCATCTAGAATTCTTACTTAATAGATCAATTATCTACAGTATATTAAGGTTTTTGCAAACAAATGGTGAATCAACAGACCAATTAAAAACGAGTCCCCAGAATGCCACAGTATGGCCCACCACGACTTGCGAAGACTTCTTAACATTTTAACAAAGATCGGCACGACGTGGTATCCGATAAGTCGTGACGCGTCACGTCATGTCGTAACCAGTAATAGGTACTACGGTCACGAACCCATAATATGTCAAGTAACTGTCAACCCGCTTCTAATTTTGGTCTCATTTAACTTGTAGTATATTCCTGTTGGCTTGTGTAAACAAAGACTACTACTCGTATTGTGAGTCACATGTTTAACTACCTACGGCTGAATATATGGTAGCAGAGGAATGATTTAATTAATTTTAAATTCCTTTAAAGCTAGTAACTTTAATTAAAAGAATGACATAACAAATGTATAATGCGAATATTGACGGACGCAGGTGCCGAGCAAGACCAAGAGTCACTTGTCTCGACCAAATATCTCAGATGGCTGATGGGGGAGGCAGATGTTACGAAACCAAGGTGCATGTTTGGAGGGAGTGATGAATGTAAAAAAAGCACGTGAGGTCTATGGATATTTGGCCCTCGGTGCTCTCTGCCTATTCCCTGAACACCCTGACGTGATAATATAATAATAGACTTAATATAATTATAAATAACAACACGTTGGAAAATCAGATGTAGCGGCATGTATGAACAACTTAGTTTATATATACTGAAATCTCGTAATGGTCGTACATTCAACTTAATCAATTAAAATTTAAATTGCAATAAAGTTAGGGTTGTATTTTGTAGTGACTGAAACATTTTCATAGCGAACTTAACCCTGGCCACGCTTAGGATGCAAATCGTTTCAAAACTCCGTAGTCCCCAAAAGCACAGCAACGCTGGTCACCACCTCGCGATACTGTTGTCTCTACAAACAAGTTGACTTACTTCAATTTGCCGTTATACCACTAATCAATTTTCCGTACCGCCTAAAATAGACTTAACTACTATAACAATAGGGTTCACAATATTTCAAATTGTGTTACTGAACCTCAACAAAAAGTTGCGTTGAAAATTAAATTACAAATTTATACTTGCACTTGTGACACATGGTCCAATCTGAATTGAACCTTACAACGTTTAACATTAAGTTGTAATTAGAATAGCTAGTTCCGCCAAACGTGAGCAAGAGACCAGCGTTTGATGGTGCACTCGAACGAAAATTAAACGACCATTGAGGCCATGGAGCTTTCTCATGCAATGTTTATGTAAATAGCGTTGACTGTTTCGCGTTACAGTAATTTCGAGATAGTTAGACTTTGAATATCATTCAGCTTACAGTTTTTGAAGCCTCGAAATGGAAAATCGAAAACATGAAATGAAGAGGCAAATGTTAAAAATAATAGAAACGATGAACTTGACGTTTGGAAATATAATATCGTTGTTGACAATGGGTGTTAACCATACTGACAGCAATATATATACACTTGAATCATTAATAACTCTTCGCGTTAAGGTATCAGACTCTTCATGAGTGATCTTCACCATCATCAAACTGCCTCAATCCACTGCTAGACACAGGCCTCCTCAAAGAGGGTTTTTGCCCATTATACCCACGCTGAGCATGTGGGTTTTCGATCGCAGACCACATCTCACACCGCCTGCACTGCTGCCCGTCAGAGACCACGAGATTTACCTATGCTTAGATAGACTGCCCAGGCACAGCTATATGCCCTGGTCACCTACGGGCAGCAGCGTAGACGGTGCGAGAAGCTGTGCTCTGCGATCCCCACCCCGCATGCCCAGCGTGGGGATTATGGGCATAACCCCTCAGGGGAGGCCTATGTCCAGCAGTGGACTGCAATAGACTGATGATGATGATGAGATAGACTGCGCTGTAATACTATGTCTGTATGCATAGTCAATACTCATGAGACGTTTAATAGTAAAAGATAGATAACGTAACGTAACATCACGCCTGTAATCCCCGAAGAGGTAGGCAGAGGAGTGTAGTACACTCTCACGTTTCACCAGTTAAGTTAAGTTACTACTCAAACCTTAGGAGAAAAGTTGTGGTAAAAGTAAATTTACAATAACTGCTTAAATAAGAACATAAATTAAAAATGTAAAATAATAAAACATAGTATCGCGCCTATGTTTCCCCGAAAATCCCTTCATGGTAGTACTTCACTCCTTTGCCTACCCAGACATAGGAGTGTACTAACCCCACTATTCCTATGCATATAAGCCTATCGCTGTACATAAATCCAGGTTCCCAGATACTACTGAGAACTTCAAATTAGAAAAACACAATAATACTTTTTGTCCGATTCGGTGATCGAACCCAGGATCTCTCGATCAGCAGTCATGCTTGTAACTACTAGACTAACGAGGTTTGATGTTAAAAATGATGATGATAAAGATGGAGATGATATAGATAGTGATGCTAATGAAAACAATAGCATAATTCATTTTGAAAAACGCAATGACATTATCGGTTTTGAAAAAAAACCAGTGCTAAAATAGTCACTAATGATACCATTATCTAAAACTGTGAGTCTCAATTTTCAGTCTCAAGTTTCAATACGGTCTGAACCAATATGTGGAAAGATTAATGTAAGTTCAGAATTAATTCAAAGAAAAATTCCAAAAATAATTGTATTAATGTGACCGATATACCGTTACATATTTTTGGGTCCCATATATTTTAATTATAAGCTACGCTCACTTTGAAATTCAACTTTGAACCACAGTGATTAATGTGTTTCGTGTAACGTAGCCCAATTGGCCAAGAGGCGACGTGATCCCGGGTCAGTGCACCTATCCATTACGAGGCTTCATTACCCTGACAAGCGATTTGTGAGAGTCGAAATTTGAGCAGAGCACAAGACAGTTTTTGAAGGACTGTTCCTGACATAGAACTGATATCACAGTGTTACACGAGCCCGGTGTTCCAGTGGTTAGTAAGCCTGACTGCTGAGCTAGGGATCGTGGGTTCGATTCCCACCCAGAACACATATTTGTTTGATGAGTACAAGCAATTTTTCCGTGGCTAAGTAAAAAAAAAAATGTATGAATCATTTGGAAATATGTAGTTTATCGACCGTCTGGTTACCACATGACATACCATGCTGCCTAATTAGGAATCAAATGGAAATGCCCTAAGTTATTATTTGTAGGAGACCCCTAGCACGGAGACCCGGATTCCACCGTTGAACGCAAAAGGGTTGACGATGATGACAAGACTATACAAGTATATAGAAAGCAAGTGATAGATGTTTATAAAACCAAAACATTCAGTACAAATGTGCAGTAGAGAAAAATATACTTTCTCCATCTGAAAACAATCATGATCGTGGTCAACTATTGTGTCACTCTTGTTAGATACGAGTCTCTCAGAATGAGCAGGGTTAAGGCCCTAATGTTCCACGCTGGCCAAGTACTTCACACGTTTCAGAGTACATTGCAGAACTCTCTGGTAAGTAGGTTCTGCACCAGTTTTCGATCACCGTTAATATCAATAACAGTTCTTATAGGCAAGAGAAGTGTACACTATTTTGATCTCAACGTGGACGTTACAGATGTCACAAAAATATTTTCCCGTTGCACTTTATTTAAGTTTAACTTTAACTTCATTTAAGTTATAACTTTAATTCACTTATTATAATTGACTGTACTCCTTCCAATTATGACAATACATATTTTGTAGTAAATTGTTAAAATTTAAGACAGTATAAATGACGCCACCTAAGGTCACTGCTGGCTGTAGGCCTCCTCAAGGGGTTTTTGCTCATAATCACCAAGGTGAGCATGTGGGTTAAGGATTGCAGATCATGAATTTTCGCACTGACTTCGCTGCTGCCCGTTGCCGGCCAGGGCGCTTAGCTGTGCCTAGTCAGACCGCGCCATAGAAGCAGAAGAATCTTTCTTACGTCTTTTTTGCGAAAAAAATTTGAAACAATTATTAAACGTATTAATAATGAACTATAACAATTCCAAATATATTTTTATACATATAAATTATCACACATACAATTTTGCCCATCTCTTACGGGATTAGAGGCGTGACGTTACGTTTTTTTTTCATAAAATTTACATTAACGAAAACATAATAATGACTTACATTGTTTGTATAGAAAAAAAAACCATTGTGACATGTCTGTAGCGAGTTTTAATAGCTATTTTATTTATAGAAAATCAATGACGTCATTGTCCACGAACAATTATTTGCTAATACAATCTCATTTGCATGCAAGTAATACGTGGTTTTATAAAGAAGTGACTACAATTTTCCCATAGTTACCTACGTATCATATACCTAGGTAATATTCCAAACCTATTTTTTCATTACTAAACATTATGAACTTGCAGTGATATTAGTTGGTATTATATATTTATGTAGAATCACGTAACAATTATGTTTATTGTAGTTTCACGCCAGGTGTTTTACGGGGTGGGTAGAGAGCATGGAGCGCCAAATACCTCTATATCTACAAACCTGGCGTGTAACAAATCAAAGAAAATCAGATTATAAAACACAAACCGTCATTTGAAAAATGAGACGTGGCAGCTTCCTTTTTTAAATTTAATCGTGGTAACGTCTCAAGGCGTTCGGTTGGCGAATCTTACGTCACAGCCTTCTCAGTGGTCGTTACAATCCAAACGCGGGTCGACGGCCTCACAGCGATGCAGATGCGTTGGCTGGCTCACATGTACACGTACAACCTCCCACGTGAGCGCACAAGGCATGGGCGGTAGCGTTTTTGTCAACTGAGACGTCAAGTGGGATATACGCGGCTTCGAGCTCCATCTTCGGAGCCCAGGCTTATCTCGCCTGCTAGTAGTGCATCGTGCAATACAACACACGAGAGTCTAGTATCTAGTGCTCGCTGGGTAGCGCTTTCTATCTAGGTACAGCTACATGTCCTGGACACGGACGGCAGCAGCGTGGACAGTGCGAGAAGCTATGCAATGTGATCTCCAACCCATAAGACCAGGGTGGGGATTATGGACAAAATACTCTCAGGGGAGGCCTATATCCAGCAGTGGACCAACTTTGCTCCGTTATACGGTTAAAGGCCCTTTATATCTTAAAAGATCACAAAAATCAATTGAAAAGAAACATAACGTAACATCACGCCTGTAATCCCCGAAGAGGTAGGCAGAGGAGTGTAGTACACTCCCACGTTTCACCAGTTA
>DWEH01000656.1:0-11004 GCA_018245815.1 Apyrrothrix aesculapus | reverse complement strand
TGTGAATTGTATGCGCTACTCTGGGCAGCATTAATTCTTTTTTATTATGCCGACCGTTTAGATGACATGAGCTGTTTTGCAGACATGACTACAGAGTACTGAGTTACAAAAGCGCGCTAATTATGATACTTGAAAGGAAAAATTAAAGGGTATGACAAAGGACAGCGCGCAAAAAAATACTTTTTGTCGCGCGTTTTTTTTCTTTCTTTTTTATTGTGCCTACGAAAAAGGAAGCGGTTAAAACATTCGTCGTGTTGAGTTGAGAGTATTCAATTGTCCATTGGATTTATTTGATCCTTTTTCTCTGAGGCCAAAGTTTAAAGGTTTGAAACGGATACAAGAATATTTTATTTGAAATTTATTGCCAGAACTGACAGATTGTTAGAAAAAAATGACTTGAAATAGCGATAAATGTCAGAGGGAGTTTTTCATTTTAATTACACCCTGTAACTTAAATCTTGAGGTCAAGCTCTGATATATTTCTTTGAGCTCTTTGTAAAAACGGCACTAAAGATAATTTATGAGTTGTTTCAATTGTGGTGATGTTTATTTATTTTAAATGTGCTCTACTTAAATTCCATATAACATATTACAAAATACTTTATCAAAAAATGTAAGAACAAAATACGATGAGACCATGTAACAAGTCATGCTGGGTGGTCGGTTCAGAGACCATAGCATAGCAGCGTTTCTGTGTTACTTCAGTCGTTTCGTGCCTTATATATTATCGGTTCTGCCAAAATAAAGTATTTGGATTAAAGTATTACGTTAGGAGTACTATTAGTTTCGTAGAACAAAGGAAGATGGTTTTTATAATAAAATTGCTATTATCCACCGATTATCTATCTACCAATTTGTAAACTCAATTTTTGATGAAACTACGCCATTACGCTTTGTGACGTTAGACGTTGACTTCTGACACACAATTATGCAAAGGAATGTTAGGTTAATGGAAGCTGAAGGCTTTCGTCCTGAATTTGCTTGTTCCGATTACCACCGTTATGTTAATGATAATTAGGCTTTAATAAAGGGTAAGGAAAGATAATACATAGGGATTAGAACTAAAAGGTTTTAAGGAAGAGCAGGTAATCCTATCCGCAAGAAAATTACGGGCAATAAATATTTTTTTTATAATAATTTCATTAATGGAAGTAAATGGATTTCATGTTTTCATTTTTTGTTGAATATGAAATTTCGTTTTATTTTTTTCATGTTGCCAGACTTTTAATGAATTTAAAAACTGCCGCAGTCTAAGACAGTCGGAGAGTCTAGGTCGGATACACTTGTATCGTAACCCAACATACAAGAACACTCTAGAGCACCCGAAACAATGTTTCGTTACAGAATTCGATGTCGCAGAGCTACTATCCACGAACATTTGCTCTTGAACATTAAAATACCTTGTAGAGCATGAATCGTGAAGTTTGTCAGGAGTGGACTTTCAAGCCGAACTTTTCTTCATCAATCCCAACTTGAGCAGTGTGGGATACTCTTGAATCTTTCAGCAATATGGAAATATGTTCGTAACAGAAAGTGGAACAAGTAGGCTTTTATAACAATATTTTTCTAAATAAATTATTAACATATTATCGTGAAGAAAGTAACAAATACGCAGGCATACTTTGCAAGTAGTCAATGCCGCTCCAGAACACCTTCAGCCAACTTTAAAAAGATCTGTAATGTTGTCTATAGACAAGACATTGGTGTAATTAATACACTCACAGTTCAAATTATTCCTATTCAAAGCAGGTCACAGATGCGTCGCTACTCGTAAGTAACACGATGATCAGGTGATGTATACAAATGCAGTTCGAAGCTCTTTCATCGATACACAAATTGTATTAACAACAAATGCTTCACTATATAAATGAGCGTTGCAATGACATCTTGCATTGTACATGTTCTAACAATATCAGAGAACGTCGTATGAAGAACTTTTTGTAGGTAATAGTGATCACAGAATACCTAAATTAAAAGGAAGTTTGAGAAGACCAAAATACTCGTAATTCATTTGGTACAACGCTGGTTTGCAGCGCTCGGGGCTTTGTTTGATTTATAACAGCCGTTTGGCTTTAAATTGATATGTTTACCAGAAGTCTAGTTATTTGTTATTTTTCATAAGTACAGTGTCAAGATGCTCAAAATAGTTCCTATATTCCTGTAACTCTAACGAGTAACTGGGCAACAGTAACCATACCAGCACAATCATTATGTTGTCCAACCGTCCCATACCGGCCTCGTCTCTAAAGAAGCACGACTATAGCTTGCTACTCTGGCCAAATGCAGACAGTAGTTTTACCATTGTAAAGGCATCTTAGTATGACCATAAGGTTTATTTATAAAATTTTCTCACGAAAGATGATGCTTATGATGTTTTATCTTAATCTTGAAAAGGGACACAACTTTTCAAAATTAAAGAATCGCGTCGTGATTTAAATGTCAGAGCCCCGGATTTGGATGTTGAAATTTAGACCAGGAGGCCATCAGCAGCTACTATTCGCATTCACCGAATCCAAACACTATAAATTCATGTGAGCTTTGTTCTGTCTCATTAAATTTGTGGATAGTGGTACTAGAACTTTTACGCTAGAAAGAGCTTTTCTTTCTGACTAAATAACAGAATTAATGGCGCCGTAGTAATGTGACGTACTGCACTCGCAAGAATAGAACAAGGAAGTTGTATAACGCTAACAGGATTAGACTTAAATGTAAGATGACTCTTATGTTATAGTTAGAGGAATTGTATATTATCTTGTTGAAATCGTAACTTTTTCACAATTTGGCACGAGTAATTTCAAAGCTAGCAAGAAAAAAACAAAATACACTTTACAGCTTCTACTTTATTGTAATACTAAAAAAACATAACATCACACCTATAATCCCCGAAGAGGTAGGCAGAGAAGTGTAGCAAACTCCCACGTTTCACCAATTACATTTGCGTCCCACTATGGAATAGGAGGTGAGCCTATTGTCATACACCGGGCACAAATCCATAATCCTAGCCACTAATAGACATTTCTAGTAGAAAATCTAAGTTCGAAAAATCTAACAGTACCCGACCCGGGATTTGAAACCAGGACCTCTCAATCGGCAATTGCGCTTGCAGCCACTCGACCAACGAGCCAGTCAATTATAATTGTTTATTGTAATACTATGTTTCAAATTGTAAAATTTTCCCAGTAGAACCGTTTTATTTAAAAATCATCGTTATATCAACTGAAATGGAGTCTTTCAAACTCGTTATTTACCTTAACACTTTCATAAAGCGGTTTCATTGAATGTAGTTCTCCACACCTATTTTTAATTAGAATTTTTCTTTTAAAAACTATTAACTTTATTCCGTCGCCATCAATAGGCGAGCATTAACTGAGTCGCATTAAGCCAGTAAATTTAAAGGCAGGCATTTGGCCAAATACCCGATTCAGAGTTCTCTTATTTTGATGGAAGAAAATAATCCTTTTTTTTACCATAGAGGAATCACAACAGTGAAACATTACGAAATCTTTGAAACCTATTTTTGTTATAAATGTTGTTAAAGGGACAGTCACTATTAAGAGTAAGGTTATGGGTTCTGGACGAAGGTTTTTTTTTAGACGTAACATCACGCCTGTAATCCCCGAAGGGGTAGGCAGAGGAGTGTAGTACACTCCCACGTTTCACCAGTTTTTTTTTATAATTTTATATAAAAGTCGAAGATAAACTCAACGTGACAGATAAATAATCTAAGTGATAACTGTTGACCTATAACTGTTTCTAGCCCTAAAAGTTAATATATAGAGAGACAGTATAAGTTGGAAGAAATCTCGAATGTAAAAATACAAAAAGACAAAAATGAAATGTATGTTACGTAACCAATAATTTTTCATTGAGTACGGAATCCTACTTATCTAGCTTAATTCACAATTGCCGAGTACTTTTCTCGGCAGCAACACAGATTTGCCGAGGAAAAAATCCTTGCGGTAAAGGAAACTCACGGTAAAGTGGGGCATTAAAACTTCTCAGTGGTTTAGAGGGATATTACCCCGAGATTGGGCGCAGAGTGAAGCCTCTGAGAGAAAAGTTTACCTCAAGTTTTTCGAAAATATTAGCAGACTAAATTAAAATCGGCTGCATTGAGTTCAAAGTTTAGAATTTACTATGTGCTTCCGAACTCGAAGTTTGAAGAGAAGGCCTTTTCAATTTGATGCGATAATAATAAAGTTTGGTAACTGGACACAAAATAAGATGTTTGTGGAGTATCAACATTGTTGTGGTGCTCAGATCGATTCTGTTGGAATCGGTTCAAGGCAAACTTATAAGTCTGTTTCGATGCTACTCAGCGGATTCAGAAACTTTCCTGTGAATAACAAATATGAGCAGTACGAGTCGTTTCCAGGGAAATTTCACAATATTACTTATAACAGGAATTTTGCTGATATATTTTGGTGCTACAGTTGGAAAATTTTAGAAGTCAGTGATATACGAGTTGTATAATGTTTCTGACATAATCAGAGGCAACAACGCGTCATCTAGCTAATGGTATTATTCCTCATTTTGTGCAAATTCATTGTTTTTTAAATATTGAACAGCTTTCTAGAAAGTTTCGGATATTTGTTAGCATGAAATCCCAAGTATGTGCATGGAATAGACTTACACATATGCATAAAAATGTTTTTGCACAATCTTATTTTAATCCGATCTATGCCGCAGATTGATGAGGAGACTGGTGTAATGACTGTTACCTGGTACTTACATACATATTATGTTTTAGCTTTTAGTACATTATCTGCATCATAGTTCTTTGCAATAAAACCAATTATTAAAAAAAATATATATAATTGCATTATATTTCGCAGCAACGATTGTGGCACCATCGGAACCTTTTATAAACTATTGTTGTTAGAAAAACCAATTAAATAGGGTAAGATAAATAATAACGTTACATTTGTGTTCGGGAAACAAAAATGCACGTCTCTATACTTTTATGTCTTAAGAATATTTAAATTGGACTCATTATAATTTTTTTTTTGTTTATTTAGATATAGGCTCGCGTTTGACTGCTATCCTAGCTGATGGAAAGCGGGATGCAGCCTAGGATGTAGCACGCTTGCCTAGAAAGTGCCTATTCACTCTTGTCTTGAATTACTCCAGGTTGTATGAATCGGTAAAAATAGATGCCGGCAGCGAATTCCACTCTTTCGCAGTCTGTAACAGAAACGATTTAGCGAACCGTTTCGTCCTGTTCAGCGGGGTGTCAACAAGATATGGATGGTACCCTGCCGTAAGTCTAGACGTCCGATGGTAGAAAACAGATGTTTGCTAGACTACACCAGAACCACTTCATTTTACGACAGTATTTCTTATCAAAAATGAGAAAATTGAATGAAATTGACACATTGATTTAAAAGCTTCAATAGTATTTCTATATTGATATTTCTTCCTCTAGATTCACTACGAATTATGACAAAAAAAAACAAATTCGAAGGTATCACTGTTATTGAGTACGACCTTATATACATAAATGCGGCATAAAATTGAATGTTTGAAAGTGTACATAAACAATATACGTTCGCACGTATACCGCGTATTTTCGTAACGATACAAAATCATAACCACATAATTAAATAACATCAACGTTTCTCCCTATATTATTCGTTGTTTTTTAGCGTAAACAATACGAATTGTGTTCGACATAGTCGACAGCGGTACCGGCTATCACACGAGAGCCAATTACGATATCGGATTGGTTTGGCGTGTACAATCACACGTACGAGTAGGTACTAGTAGATGTTTGTTATCCAATTAAATTTAATCCACGTTCTATTCGTGGTCGCTTTGAAAGCCACCCAAACGAACATTTGTAATCTATTCGAATTTAGGGCTAGAATTATTGATTTCCTCATTTCACTAGTCACGTTAACGTTTCAGTACGTGAACATATTGATAGCGAGTGTTTTATCTAACACGTGCGGAAATAAAAAATAACAGAAATGTGACTCTTCAAAATAATGGAACTACAAAAATATCAAGAGAGTAAAGAAACATAATGTTATAAGAGTAAAACAGGCAGTCAGCCAATAAATTGACCCGCGTAAGGCGACCCAGCCTGTCACGCGCGCGAAAACCATTAACCTGTCCTGTGACGTGTTCTTATAACGACATAACAATGTTGTCTTCAATATTTCTTCGCACGACGAAAAACTGTCATAGTGTAAGTGAATTTGTTACTTTACTTTAGGGAAAAATGTAATTTCGAATTACGTTTTACAGTTACAGTCTTTTGCTTTTACCTCGTCCATCAAGATTAGAAACTTTGTGATTTTTTTAAATTTAAATGAAACCGGTAAAGTTTTTATGCCAACCTTAAGGCGAAGTACTCATCACGGCCTCCAAATAAAGGTCGTGACCCTTTCCGTAGGCTGTTTGCTTGCGCCTGATGTTGACTTCCCTCAACCAAAAAAACTCATTGTGTGACTTCTTACAACAAACTGGCCTCCGTATGAAATTTGAAATTTCCTCGTCAATGTGTCTAATGTTTTGAGAATTTCCTCCATCTAATTTCCTTATCTTATACTCAACAGGACGTTGCCGTTTCAAAAAAGATACAAAACATACATTATTATCAATGTTCTACATTATCGCATATCGATTTCGTACAAACGATATTTTATTGACCGTTGTACATTACATTGTATCGTGTTTCAATATACCTATTTACACAAAAGTTTAATGAATAACGTTCGCCCGAATTATATATTGCAATCCATCCAGACGGCCGTTAACGATTTCAGTGAAAACAGTTAATTAAACGACAATTAATAATTAGTAAATATCAATATTATTGACATGTTCCTGAAATTCGAAGAATATTTCAGTTTATAATAATACATCATATACTGAAACATCATAAGGAACTTGGTAATGGTAAATCCTTAATATCTTACCGACCGAAAATAATTGTCATTACGATGATATGATTCCACATTGCGAGTCGGTCGCTCTGTATTTCCTACATAATAAAATCATCAGCCGAAATTACTCAATTATTGTGATATTACCTGTAGGTATACGTATTAGGGGTTATCTCGAGAATCAATCTACTTGTGCGTTCGCCGTGTCAATGCCCACGAATTAAATGATACTAAATCGAATAGGATCGGAGCTTTGTGCAGTCTTATAATTAATTTTGTGTAGCACTGACCGCGATTAAACAACGTACTACATAAATATTATAATCTTAACATTATACATACATATCCTCACGCCAGGTCCCTTACGGGGTAAACAGAGAGCACGGAGTATAATAAAAAAAATATATTATTATATTATAATTATTATTATATAATATTATAATTACGATTATTTGCTTATTAAAATATACTTTAGGTAAGGAACTATACAGCCCCGCTGAAACAGATGCGCAAGGTGACTCCGCTACCAGCGGCCCGCCCAAAGTCAGTTCCCGGACTAACTCCTTCGAAATCGAGAATCTCCTCAAGGTATCCGTCATTATCACTTTTAGTTACACCTCTAATTAGATACACGACATTATAGTATTTGCCGACCACTTCAATATACTATTCTTCATTTAATCTCATTTCCAATCAAAAAACCTTGTTAAACACATTTAATTAACACCATTTAGTGTTTAGTGTAAAGTTGAAACGGAATACAATAGTGTGTTGGGATAAAAGCTACGAGTAAGAAGCATTTAGCAGACCTCTTAACTGTGTTAAGACGGACTTTTATTAAATGTTGTCATTTTCTCGTACCGTCCTATAAAGCTCAAATACGTGTGTTATAAAGCTCCTAAGCTGTTAAAAAACGTCCTATAAAGCTCAAATATGTGTGTTACAAGTTTATCTATGTGAGTGCAGCAGACACAATGAATAAATAAAAACCTGACAATGTGTTTCCCAATGTTTTTATAGTTATAATATAACAGAAGATCTTATTATAGACTCATTATTATTGACTAGAATGAGTGCAAAATACATCCACATTTGGCTTAAATAAACAGCTAGTAGTAGATTAGCAAACTAAATATAGTTACAGAATATAAAACTTGACATTTAGATTGTTGTATTGTATGCCCTCATTCACTCGTACCATCATTAGAATCGATTAGTTGCTTATTTTACGCTAGATGTGGCCATGTTTGAACATATTCAATTGTGAGTGGAACCTCCATTTTTGTTCGGTTTGTTTAAAATAATGCCGTAAATGGCCGTATGATACAACACGCGAGACAACCGCCACATCTAGCCGAGCGCCGCATTAACTGGTGCACAAATATAGAAGTGTGGGGGTGTGCGGCAGAGTGCGGAGCAAGTGACGGGGTGGTGCCGCTCGCCAGGAGACACGCGGCGCGGCAGCCCCACGGGCAGCACCAGCGCCGCCGTCACGCCCTCGCGGCACCTCTCTGACGCCGACAAGCTGCGCAAGGTGCTCATGGAACTCGTCGACACGGAACGTGCTTATGTCAAGGTAATTCTCATCTAGACTCATATTTATTTATAACCTGTGCGCCATACCTACGCGATCGGTAAATAAAGTTAGACTGCTGCTAACAATCTCTTAAACTCTATTAAAATGTGATAGTAGGTTTAGTTTCCCCGCTTTGGCGAGTACGCCTTGACCCGCTGTTCTCCAATTATCGCGCGCGGATTGTGAGTACATTTACAATGCAAACTTTTCGCGTTTGTTCATTAAAAATGTTATAAAAAACCGATGATAAGAAATTCACAACGAAAA
Source organism: Apyrrothrix aesculapus (assembly GCA_018245815.1). Taxonomy (NCBI): domain Eukaryota; kingdom Metazoa; phylum Arthropoda; class Insecta; order Lepidoptera; family Hesperiidae; genus Apyrrothrix; species Apyrrothrix aesculapus. Next base: position 2,271 of record DWEH01000656.1, on the reverse strand, counting down.
TAAATAATTTAAATATTGAAACGAATTCATACATTTCAATGATGTACGTACATTAAATAACAAAATGTTGAATACTAATGGAACTGATTGCGAAGGTTTTTAATGCCTATTGAACTAGGATTACTCATATATAACTGTAAACAGTATGATGGTTTCACTTGCTATATTTTTAAAGAAAGATAAAAAAATGCATTAAATTATAATAAAAGAATGTGAAGTCAATATTATTATTGAAATAATGTACCTACACGAATAATGTCAATTTTATTATCATGTCAAACATGTCAATTCTATTATCGTATTCTCAGCACACAGGCAATGAAATGGCAGTTTGTTGACATATATTTGTTGATAAACATAATAATCCGTCTACCTGAAAACACACGTTCTGAACTGACAAAGGGATATATTAGCATTTTCAATGTACAGTTGCTATCGTAATATTATGCGTCGTCAAAATGCAAGCAGTGTTTAACTCAAACAGTTTCATAGCCGCCTAAATACTATTAAAATTAGGTGTATGTTGGTCGTTGGTATTTAGGTCGGTGGTCGTGTTGGTTGCAAGCACGACTGCCGATCGAGTGGTCCTGAGTTCAAATCCCGGGTCGAGTACTGTTGGATTTTTCTAAAATTAGAATTCCTAGTAGTGGCTCGGAGTCTGGATTTGTGCCCGGTGTATTGCAATAAATTCACCACCTATTCCATATTGAGACGTAAACGTAATTGGTGAAACGGGGGAGTGTACTATACTCCTCCGCATACCTCTTCGGGGATTACAGGCGTGATGTTACGTTTACGTTCTACTATACGTAATAACAAATCCCAGAACGTATATTTGAAATTCCACAAGATGAATTCGTAATATCCATGTTTTCTCTGACATTGCTGTACATTATGACTAAATTTACATATGTACATACATACCGTGTATCAAATTAGCGATCAATTTGGTAAGAAATTAGAAAAGAAAATTTCCTATTTCATCATCATCATTTATGTACCATAATTCTCGTAAGATAATATTCCACTTAAAAAAACGCCCCTAAATGGAAATCGTTAAAACAAGGCTAGGCTATCTAATTGTCAAATTTCTCCGCCAATTTAATATAGTGGCTACAGTAATTACATATAATTACTGTTCATAAAAAACACAAAATTCAATAATCTAATAGCAATAAGTTAAAAAACAATGTTAAAAGTACCATGGGCTTAATGCTAAAATTTTTATTCGAAGTATTTCTAGTTCACTATTATAGCGTAGTAATCTCATTAATATTATATCAATCATTTCGTAAATGTAAATAAGTCAATAGATGTTATTCAGTCTATGAAGTTTTTCATTTTACATTTAAAATTTCGCCTGACCGTTATTAAAAACTTCACAAAAAAATTACTTCCTCTGGGGTTTCGATGTAAATTAAAACGCGACATCAAACCATTCGCTTAAAAACGGAACTGTGATAAATATTTACAAAAGAAAGAAAAGAAATACTATACCTTGCATTGTTTTGCAGTCTCTCAGGGGAATGAAACTTTTGTTTTCACAATATCATCAGCGTGGTATTTTATCGGAAAATAATTTTTATTGTTAATAAATTGCCGAGAAACCATATTGTTATGGAAATTTTAACAGAAACTTTCATTCATATTACTTACTCGAGTGAATAGTATTCAGTTATGTAGTACAGTGTGTTATGCTTTGGGTGACACGATAAATATATTTTAAAAGAGATATTTGGTGCTCAGTGCTCTTTGCTTACGCCGTAAGTGACCTGGCGTGATGAATAATACCTAATAATAAAAGCGACACGCTATCATTTGTACTAGTCGCAAACATTTCGTCGATTCGTCCTAGTCGGATATCAATATAATTTTTACTTTTTGCAAAGAAATTGTACAGTAAAGTGCGTACTCGTATATGGCAGACACTTAATATTAATGATTCTTTTTATGAAAATTCTAACTAGTTCTATTTCGTAGATTGCCCGCTTAAAATAAAAACCAGCATCATAATAAGCTCCATTTAAATCTGAACGCACGAAAGCATAATTTGAAAAGGTCTGGCCGCATAAATTGGTCGAGCCGAAAAGTTAAAATGAATTTATATCTTTATAAAACTTACACCTGCGCGGCTGTCTAACTGTCAGTGTGATTAAATTGTTTATTTTGAGCCTTGGAGGTATGCTTAAGATTAGAGCGAAAATGTTTATAAGATAAGCGTAACATCACGCCTGTAATCCCCGAAGAGGTAGGCAGAGGAGTGTAGTACAC
>DWEH01000655.1:0-11006 GCA_018245815.1 Apyrrothrix aesculapus | reverse complement strand
AATTGCAATCAGTAAAAACTAGAAAATGTATGCCGTATAGGTAGTGACGGAAGTGTTCCACCGCTCGTACTACAGCCAACGTCTCTAACTCATACGAGTGATAGCGAGACGCCGTATCTGATGTACGTCGGCTGTAGTACTCTACAACGTGCAGTAAATTATTATTTTTTTGTATAAGAATCGCCCCATACCCCTCAGAACTCGCATCAGTGTGTACTTCTACTGGTATATTTGGATCGAAAATGGTAAGCACCGGTTCGGATGTAAGGATGCGTATAATGGTGTTACGTATGTCTTCGTGCTTTTTGGTCCACGTTATGGGCCCCTTTAATTTCGTTCGAGGATATAACGGCCCTACGATATGCGTAAAATCGGGAATGAATTTACGGAAATACGAGGCAAGACCAAGGAATTGCCGAACCTGAGTAGCCGTTTTTGGTTGAGGGGAATTTGCTAATGCCTGAATTTTCTGAGAATTAGGTCTTATCTCCCCGGCTTGAAGCGAATAACCCAGATAGTCTATACTCTGTTTCAAAAATTTACATTTCTGAAGATTTAATGTAAACCCAGCTTCCGTCAAAGCACCTAAGACTTTATCTAAGCGGTCCAATCCTTCAGCGACGCCCCTGGAGTAACATAAAACATCATGCATGTAAATTAACGGTTTATCAGTAAGATGATTTAAAGCCCTAGTTATACATCTTTGATACACCGAGGGAGCATTTCGCAGACCGAAGGGCATAGCGAGGTATTCGTATTGCCCTTCGGGTGTAACAAATGCTGTTTTTGCCACAGACCCAGGGTGCATCATAATCTGATGAAAACCTGATGCTATATCTAATGACGAGCACCGCCGAGCTGATCTATCTGCTCCTCTATCCGTGGCAAAGGATAATGCTCGGATTGTGTGTTGGAATTTAATTCCCGGTAATCTACGCACATCCTATAGGAGTCATCTTTTTTGGCAACCAATAGTATTGGACTGGCAAAGGGGGAAGAGCTTTCTCGAATTACACCAGCATCGAGCAGTTGTTTTACTTTTTCCCTAACTATCTGTTTTTCGGCTGGTGCTAATCTATAAGGACAACGCTGAACAACTTTATCCTTATCTATTAGATTAATAATTACATATTCTCCCGTTTGAACTCGGCGGGAGGGAATGCCTTCGATGAAATATTTGGAATACTTATTCAGTAAGGAAATAAGTGCCTCCCTATCGTGTCCTTGTAAATCCGTATCAATTTTTGAAAGGTCTAGGCTATCAGACGATATGTCACAAAAATAGCTGTTTTTCTTAGAAAAGAATTTAAGATTGTCATGGTCAACCTTTAGGCACAGCCCCTGGTCGAAAATATCCCTCCCAATTATTATAGGATCCGAAATATGACTATCGGGAACTACGTGAAATATTAAACTTACTGTAAGTTCGTCATTTATCACATCACTTTGAATTTGTGTTGTACATTGTAAATCATTGCCGCCTATACCACTAAGATATACGAGACTCTTACACACAAAACCATCGAGTTTGTTACTAAAGCTTTCTTTCAAAAGAGAACAGGAAGAACCACTATCAAACAAAAATGAAATTGGCTCACCAGAAGATGTCGTCAGTGTACCTCTAGAAGGGTGGTGCTCGCACTGGTTAACTTCTTTGACCGCAGCTCCACTCCCGCGCTTCTTGTCAGGACAAGAAGTCCCCACGTGCCCAGGTTGACCGCACGTATAACACATTACAGCTGTCCTTGTCTCAATACTCCGCGAAGAGCTCGGGATATCGCGAAACTTCTGTTCAACGTCGTTACGTCGCTTGCGACACTCAGCTATTCGATGTCCAGGCAACATGCAATAGTGACACTTGCCGATAAATTTTTCTGTCATACGGGGACGTTTTCCCTCAGTTTCTTGGACATCAGTATCCAAACGCCTTTTCAACGATATTCCTCTAAGAATCCGGAACAATTGACTTCGACAAGTGATAGTTTGTGCATTTAATTCACGACGCAACAAGTTATCCTTCTGGCACAAAACCGAAATAACAAATCCTGTTATCACTTCTTCAGCCATCGTAGACTTGGGTATACGTTCTACGAGATTCCATAGTCGAAGGGCAGATTCAGTCGCTGTTTCTCTAGAGCCTATATGGAATCGCAGGACGTCGTCGAAGTAGTCCTGAATGAGCTTGGGTTTAGAAAATTTTGCAATCAGAATCTCTTCAACAGAACTCCACGTAATATCATTTAAGTTTAGCTTAGTCAGGCAAGAAGTTGCGCGACCTTTTAGAGCACCCGTTAAGGCAACGAGCAAGTTGACTCCTTCTAGGCCCTTGTTTAACACAATCACCTCCGTATCTTTACACCAGTCATCAATATCTGCGCATCCGCCTCGTCCGGGTCGAAGCTCAATAATAACGGTTGGTTAGTACTCACGGTTGGCATTTGTTGCACAGCTAAAACGCGAGTAAGCAATTCTTGCATGCTACTCAAAAGCCTCTCACCGTACGTATCATCCCGTGGGCGTGATTCATTTCGTTGCTCGTTCGATCCCACTTCTGATGTCGGAGCAGGAAGCCCTACGTTCGAATCCATCGGGTATTATAAATAATTTTAGACGGTAGGTACTGAAGTTCTCTAGATTATTTTAATATTCTCCAAAGACATGATCATTAAGAACAGGATAATAATTATTCACACTTAAATTAACTATGATTTAAATTGAAATACGCGGTGATTAATAAGATTCACAGCGATTAGGCGCAGACGTGGTGCGCTGGCGCCGTCTCGAAATGAAGTGCCCATCTAAGATGGCCGCCTCGCTACCATCGACACGACGCTTCGCTAGAGTGACATTGACAACAGTTTGTCACTCTTGACGCTGATTTTGTCAAAGCGCCGTCAAATAAATGAATAAAAATTACACACATCAAGCTAGTACCCTCCTACTCTTATCTCGTAGGTTCGTCTGACCTCAAAATCTCATAAACACAACGTGATCATCTGATATTTTTTATGTACTAAGAAAAAATTATATGTCACTGTATTGTGACGCATGAATTTGACCGTATAGCGACTGCAATAAATATCGTTCTCAAATGATCAGAGATGTTTTTTGAATCAATGTGAAACGGGGGAGCGATCGTTGCGCCTTACGACCCGAGGGCGCCCCTGATTACAGCTTAACGACATAGCAAATAATGTCGCTATCTCACGGTTGGCACTTTCACTAAAAACACATTTGGCAAGTGTTTACATGTTAACATAAAGACTATCTAATACATTAATTTGCTTTAACATACAATATAATTAATATTATGGTACTCGTATATATTGTAAACGAGCAAACCTCCAAAGACGCTGTGATAATATACCTCTAAGCATATCAGATATTAATGTTTCAAAGTGAAGATATCGTATTTTATCACAGATTTAATTATTTACACAAAATTGCTTTCCCACATTATAAATTAATCAGCATCATTTCGTTTATACATAAAACTGTATAATCTATATGTTTTCCTGATATAAAATATGTTAATTCGATGTGGGAATTAATTGTTTCTTGCGGAACGCATACATCTTATATATTATCTTATATATTAATACATAAGGCATCGAACTTTGCGCCCCTTTTTACGAAAATTGAGTGAACGGAAAAGTATGAAACTTGACACAGTTAAAGTTCACTTGGAGGATGACTGCAGAAAGTTAATATTTTATTAAATAATGCGTTATAGATACCTTATTTTAATAAAAAATAAATAACGAACACTATAGCACACACACTAATATAAGCACTGTACGTAAGCGTTAGAGTTGAGAACACTAATAGTGTTACACGAATGTACGTGTGAGTGTGTCAGATGCGTTGTAACTTGACAAAACGCAAGCAAAGTTGCCAATTTAAGGGAATTCCCTGAATTGTGAGGAATTCCAAGTCAATTGGGGGTTAGAGTAAGGATGGGTTTTGTGCGGGGAAACGTATTGATGTGTACTCTTTAACATAAGAACTTCAATAACGTTCGTATTTGACAATTTATAAATTACTATCGAATTTCGATCGCTACTGGACCACTAGTTAAACTAATAACCCATACCGGTACCATACCCATTTACCATAGGTACCCATTTATAGATTTCGGACTATTCTATCAGCCAGTATCTAACATATTTGATTAAGATAAGTTAGTCCAGGTCTGCTGCAGTACCTGCTTCCATCAACATTCGCCATGTCTTTATATCTGTATTGTCATTCTTTCATTTTTTAAATGGATGTGATAAAGTAACGTAGATAAAAGCCTTACGTACATACACGTCAACTTCGTGGTATTCTCTAAGGTATAAACGTTTCTTTACTTACAAAAGGGATACAGGAAAATGCGGATGAAACAAAACGAAATTGCTTAAGTATTGGTTACAATGGTGAGACTTAAGGTCATAATTTATTTTTCGAACAGAATTCCCAGAGCAGAAGTAGGCAACATTTCATAAACTTTTTATTCAAGAATGCCGTTTCCTTGAGAACATGTCCGGCATTCAACGCTGAATTATTGTTCATGAGTAAGCAAAGTTTATTGTAGTTAAGGATTACATTTAAATTCCTCTAAATTTAACTCTGTAATATGTCCGGGTATCGTTAGTACTTCGTCGATTGATTAGTTTGTCAAATTCTTACCGTAGAAGTCCGGAGTATGGCTTCTGGAACAGTGTAAAGTATCACTTTGCGCATAACCGTTCACCAAAGTTGACGACGCGTCGACACTGCTAGGAGTTGTAATATGTTTGTAGACAACAGTAATGTCTCACTATAAAACGTTCACCGTGTAGACAAAAATATATACGCGAACTTCGCCAGCGGGCGAGATAGCAATAACATCATTAAATAGATAGGAGATATAAAAACCAGATATTTCGGAAAACACACTTTTCTATTACATATTTTTAATACATTTGGCAAATAAATTTAACTTTACGTAGGTACCTACATATTTTGACATATTAGCTCTGTGATTCGTATTTTCGGGATATTTGTCTTTTTAATTACCCTATGGTTCTTGACATCAAAGCTTTGAGCGCGCAGCACCACAAGCGTACATATGTAAAGTTTAAAAAGGGACGCGCAAATTAAATTACGTGCGCCATTTAAATAAATTTACGTAAAATTCGACTGGCAACATTAAGTTGAGTTGCCTACTTTTAAAACCAAAGTATAAGTACATTGAATTTGTCATTAAATGAGTTGAGTTTAAAAAAACATGCGTGCCTTTTGATTATTAATAAAAAAAGATTGCATAATATAATAACGTAACATCACGCTTGTTTTTCCCGAAGGGATAGGCAGAGGGGTATAGTACACTCCCACGCTTTACCAGTTAAGTTACACGTCCCACCATGGAAGAGGGGGTGAGCCTTTTCCCATACACCGGGTATATCTCCAGATTCCGATCTTCTATTAGAAATTTTAAATGCAAATTCTAGTTAGAAAAATCCAATAGTACCGAACCGGGATTTGAACCCAGGACTTCTCAATCCGCAGTCGCGCTTGCATCCACTCGACCAACGAGCCAGTACAAAAAAATGTTACATGTAATGATTAGATTAAAACACGGTACATGCTGTATCTAACTTATTATTTAGGCCCTGCTGAAAAGTAAAGCAGAGTATTTCAATTAAACTGTATTATGCATTTCGGAACGCGGACAAACTAAATACTTTTCGTTGTAAAATGCTCTAAGAAATATGCACAAAGATTTCTCGTCACATATTAATAAAAAATGTCTGTTACTTATTCATTACCGTACAGCTGTAGCAATAATTTTGTGGGACTTATGAACTATGTTATTGTGTGCGGTTACCCTAACTAAACAGGTTATTCAGAGTGTAATTTTCACACTTTTTCATTATCTTTTTTATTTTTAACATCAAAGCTTTTCGGTACACGTCGTAATAACGCCTACTAAGTTTAAAACGGGATGGATGTGCAAATTAAATTACACTCAACTTTAAATTGGTGTAAATAAAATTCACTCCAAAGTAATTCAAAGCTTGAAACTCTTCCAATTATATATGTAAGCTTTTCAGTAGGTACAAACGTTCATACGAGTTTATATGTACAAACGTTTATTTAATAAGGCATTGGTATCCCAGTGGCTTAGAATTCAACCTTCCACTTGGGTCCTGGGTTCAAATCCTGGTGCGCACCTCTTTACAAAATATCGCGTAGAAACCTTATAGTTCACCATAATGTTCCCCAATCCGTGTGAAGTCTGCTAACGCGCACTTGGACAGCGTGGCAGACTACGGTTTTAACCGTTCTCGTTTTGCCAGGAGACGTGTCTTCCAATGGAACGATAAAAAAATATTGATGATGATGATACAGTTATTTGGCACTCGGTGCTCTCTGCCTACCCTGCAAGGGACCTAGCGTGACGATGTAACAATAATAATGATTATTACGACAACAATATATGTCGTCACGAATGGTCCAAGTTAATATTTCAGTGGAATCAAATTACGCAATTCGTTAGGTCGCAAGACGGGATAAGGGAAAGGGCGTTATTATGTGGAATGCGGTACAATACGGCTTGCGAGATCTGTGTGAACATTTACAAGAGACTTGAGCACCGCTTCATAAGGTCTGCTAAGCTTTAGCATCTCATTATCTAAAACTGTCAAGTGACTCAGAACTCGAGCTTTTTTTGCCAACCAGTACTAAGTCAACGAGCACACCATGGCCTTAACCCTTCTCATGACACTCTATGGCCTTAACCCTTCTCATGACACTCTATGGCCTTAACCCTTCTCATTCTGTGAGGACAACCGCGTCCATCAGAGAAACAGTAAAATAGTTTATGATGATTAATAGACAAATAAAATCAAAATTAAAAGGATTAAATACCTGAAGGTAAAAATAAAAAAGACAAACTACATAACATTTATTTTTAATTGCCCACAGATCGCATTTTCCATTTTCGTTCGTTTAATTCAATGATTTTAACATTCTACAAAATACGATATGGCGCGGTTAACCTCGGAATCTGTATTGTTTTAAATGGAAATCTATATATAAGTATAACATTGGATTGTTTCCAAGGTATTATAATTATTATAGCATCATGCCAGGGCCCTTATGGCGTAGACAGAAAGCATCGAGTCCCAAATATCTCCATCATGATCCCTAATCCTTTTATCGTTCCTCTGTTGATGTCTGGCCTCTTATCAAAATGTGAAGAATCTAGACCACAAACTGCCATGTGGCCGTGTGCGGGTTGTGAGACTATATTCAATAGAGAAGCTTGTGGACTATTCTAATTACAGTCACTATCTACAAACACCAAACTTTCAAAATAGGTACAAATAGCGTCATCAGTCCGAAATAGGTATTTCAACCCCATTCAGCCCAGCCATTCAGTATCGTATTGTCTCACCTATCCTTGGAATGCCAATGGCTAGGCTGTGCCCTGGCTACCTCTTTTTTCGGTAGTACCTGTAATGCGGTGTTTTATTAGCTTCCGAAATTCAAGAAGATCATACCCCAATGTAATATGGAATAAAATTAATGCAATTAGAGTGTAATGTATTTGCATTTTAATAAAATTATGTCAAACTAAATATTAATTACGCGTCATGCAACAAGTACAATACAAAAACAAAACCAAAAAGTATTTATACAATTGATAAATTTGAGATTTGTGAGATTATTTGATGTCCGTAAGTCCACTAAGTGCTTATGCTAATTTCTTTTCTCATAATAGAATTAAACATAAAGCGGCCCGGCATTTCGTTGGAGCATTTTGAAGTTAATTCAACATAAAATACTGCTTTTATGGACCATAAATATTCTAGATCACTTCCTTTTCTCCAAAGACCGTTGAAAAGAAAAGGACTCGTACTTTTTCGCCTATCTCAACCTAATTAATTTTCTTTTACCTTCCATTTCATTTGCAGGCGTTTCAGAGCAATTATATTAAAATAAGTGACTTAAATATCCACAAGGAAACACTCAAGTTGCTCTTCGGTATTAGGGTCAATTTTTGGTGTCAGTTTGTCGCCTCTAAACGTAATATCTCGACATCATAAGGAAGATATAGTTTAAATACATAAATGTACATACATGATTATATAAGCATATTACGATTACAGGTATATAATGATTTAAATCTATAATTGGGCCTGTACATTAAGAAATCGATCCTAACCATTATTATATATAAATCTTAGTGAACCTAAATGTCTAGCAACCAATACCGATAATATATAATGTACTCGGATGTCCTAGATCCCCACTTAAGATAAAATGAAAGCCACTACTTATCAAAGCAAAAGCCAAAAAAATACGAATCTTCATACATTTCGTGAACAAATCATGAGTTATTTCGTATTTGGGTCCCACAGGAATACTTTCCAAAAGCAAGTGTATTGGCTATTATACGCGTTTTCTTAGCAATCAAATCAATCGCTTAAGTGGCTTCGGAAGGGACAAAAGGGATGAATATTTAAATTTTTCTTATTGCCAGTCCTTAATCGCGAGCACTCTATAATGCTTTCAGGACATTCCCTGGATCCTTCTAAGCCTGTTTCATTATCGAGAAAGCAATTTTCTTCATTAGTCTCGATTTCCATTATAATAATTAACCGAATGATATATGTAACATTTAATCAGATTTTATTTGCTTCTTTAAATAACAGTTTTTAAAATGCACAGCATTGTTTATTACTGTTATTATGTCGTCACAACAGATCCCTAAGGGTATAGGCAGAGAGCATCGAGTGCGAAATATTTTTATCCTAACAGACTTGACGCGCATCTTCCACATTCATCACTCTTTCGAGACACGCACTTCGTTTTCAAACACTTCTGACTCCCCCACCAGCCAGGACCTGACCTATTTGATCAAGCTAGGTGAGTCTTAGTGGCCATCCGCACTTGTATCCATCAACACCTGCACTGTATCTGTCTTGTCTTTCTTTCATCTGCCACTCTAACTACACGCTCGAACTATCGTACATGGATGTAATGGCAATTACACCATATGTGTTAATAGTAAAAGAACTTTCTAGTACCATCTGTTCCTTGTTCTCTTTCTCTCCAAACGTACCATTAACATTGGATGTCGACCAGCGATCCACTTCGGTTTAAGTATACGAATAAATTGTGCTCTCCTACCGGGACGCATTCCGAACAATAACATGTAAAGTTCGATACCGCATCCTCTTTTACGGCACTTCTATAAAATAAATAACCAGCTTTATTTCGTTTTAACCCCTCGAGTGCAGTTGGAAACCTTTCCTGTGAATTCCTCTAGTCGATGCTTCTAATATTGAAAAATGTCTGCACGCATATCAAGGATATAAATAATTTATTATAAAAAGGCAGTTGAGATTTCTTTATATGAGTATTCTTCATATACAATCCATGTAATGATCAATCCTTATGTCATCCCACTGTTGGATGCGGGTCTCCTCTAAAAATGAGAAGGTCATAGTCTGGCCAAGTGGGGGTAACATGAATATATACATGCTATCACTAATATTTAAAAATAAAATTCATCACAATCTGGTCTGTACAAACCATAATGAGAAGCAGAAGAACCATGTCTCGTTTTCTCTCATGTCAAAACACCGTTTCAACGGGAGTATTCTCACTTGGCCGAAATGAAATAAACTTATTTCCCAAAGGGTGGATGCTATGTAACAATGTTAATTTGACTGGCGACAATGTTCCGCAGCGTGGTGCAATTTTCCTCCGCTCTTCCTTTATCGTGTGTTTCCGGTCACCATTTTGTATAACGGTGATGTCTGAATTTTTATGAGTGTGCATTTTGTCACTTTACATATCCGAACTATATAAATAGTTAAAAAAAATATTGTTACATTTTGAGTACAGTCTTACACCAGTGTTTTAAATGAATTCTGGATAACCTTTAAGCCATACATCTGCCAACAAGTAGTTGGCCAGCGCGGTAGACTAAAGGCTGAAGCCTTTTTACTCTGAAAGAAGACCCATGTCCAACAGCGAAGCGATAAAATATTGAATGATGATGAAATCTATCAGGTAAACGTAACTGGTGAAACGTGGGAGTGTACTACACTCCCCTGCCTACCTCTTCGGGGATTACAGGCGTGATATTACGTAGTCTATCAGCCGTCCGGTTGCCATAGCACAAGCTCTACCTACTTTGATATCAGGTTACCATGTGTGGAGATATCCCAAGGTATTTATTTATTTTTATATTAATACATTTGTGTTCGACGCATTTTATATTGATGCGTCTGCTGTTCCTTAACTCGTATTATTCGTTACTAGTCCGCTGTGAACTAACCCAAAAACACCGTTCAACTTCGCCAATCGCCATTTGCGTAACAGTCCTGATATTCCAGAGATAACAGCCATTACAATTTTAGATTAACACCACATATTATGGTCGAACCAAAATGCTGAAAATCTAACGTTAACAAAATTTTAACAATCTAATTAGCTCAAAATGTTATTTTAGGTTCTAGGTTCACAAGTTCGTTCCTTTTCCAAAAATAATCATGTTTAGTGTGTTCGGTTTGTTTAATTTTAGGATGTAATTTTTTAAAATTAATGTACATTGACATTACATAAACATTTCCTCACAACGTCTGTTTACAGAAGCGTATACAAAGAAGCCTTAGGGAAGATTGTGCTTAGCGGTGGACGTACATTTTGATGTACACGTATAGTTTAATGACTATAGGTCCTAATACATAAAAATCTTTTCGTTCCACTCAATGTAATAAAATGAATCAAAGGTGCCAACTGATATAGTATGCTTATGCTCATCACACAAATATTTGTCCCGAGAAGAAATCGAATCTACGACCCTCTCGCAGCAATCAGTTTCAGTAACCACTGGAGCGACGGGCCAGCTACAGAACTTACTGAAACATATTTTAGCTTATGTTATTTTTCATCCAACGCGCTTCGAACATAAGTTACATAGTTCTTTCACTTCTTTTAGACATAAATTCTTATCGGCAACATAA
>DWEH01000654.1:0-11013 GCA_018245815.1 Apyrrothrix aesculapus | reverse complement strand
TAGCCCTCATATCTGCATTTGAATGGACACAAATTAATTCGTAACTTCTATTATTAATATAAAGAAATATTTTTAAAGACCCAGTAGTTCATTCAAACCTCTCTTTTTTGTTATTCATGAAATGTCTAGTTTTCAGTTTAACATATTAACGTTTTAATTAAATTAATTTTGATTTCAATTCATTTATAGACAGCCCACGTGTGTTTATACCAAACCGTGGTTAAGTACATTATTCGCAATTTTACCCTACAAGTTCTTGTTACCTCGGAGCTTATAGGACAGCAGTTTATCGTATTTCCGATTGCATTTTACTCCACAACCTATAATACCACACGTTCAAAACACCCTTTACAAGTACCTCCGCCTAATTTCGGGAAAACGCCGCCAACTTGGCTTGTGTTTATTAAATTTTTACACCGCACAGAAATGAAATTCGCTTACCCGGAGCTTAAGTTAAGCTCTCTCATGTTACGGGACGTGTCAAACGGAGTTTAAGGCTTCTCACACTCTCGTTTCCCGCCCGCTCGTCCTGCGGAGCCGCAGATGAGCCACGACTTTATGTTTGCAAGTTGTATCGCTACAAAATTCGGTTCAGCGCGCCTTCGTGCACGCGGCAGACGGCCAGTGTGCAAAGCGCTTAAGTTAAAGCGAGATAGCGAGCTATGTGCGAGCGAGAAAGGACGCGGGACAGACTCTGCCAGCGGGCCTGCTGTGCGGTCGCCGATGGCTTACACAGCTTACGGGCGCGATCCTCCGTACCGCGCGTGCATAGACTTGGTACTTGGTAATTTATTTTTGAATTTCGAAGCTTCAGATTGAATATCTTGGTCGCAACAAAGGAAAATGGAACGTGTTTTGACGGTAAATCAGTTCAATGCAATACGTTACAGTCTTGATTTTCTGATCAAATGATTCATGATGCAAGGAACCGTAGATTGTCTGTAAAAGTTTTCAGTACTGTAATGATTGAAAATGATTAAATTGCGTCCAACACACTAACCAATATATGTTGTATGTCTATATATATATACCAACAAATTATCATCAAGTTATGTTCCAATCTTTATCAAAAAAATTAGTATATTTTATTTGTAATACAGTACATTTCAGAAAACGATGCTGGATAGGATTCAATTGTTTTTCACCAAGTTATAATTAGAACTAGATTTTACTTTTGCAATGCGTCTTCATCATACTCCTTAAAACGGGACAAGTAAGCGTACATTACACAGCATTCAAACGGTAACAATCTTATTTATGGGGGACGTAGGGCAACCCTAATCGTATTTATAACCCTAACTCACCCACCAATTACAAGCGCTATTAATTAACAAATCAAACCACATGCATCACAACCGTGCCACTAATACAAGGTATGGCATACGTAGTATAGGATCACCGGCAGTTTACAGCGGCGCCTCTTTATAATAATTGCCGATGTGCGGTCGGTGGCGCTGGCGAGGCGGCGAGGGATTACCTCCACCCAGGCACCCCCCTCCCCTGCCTCGCCCCGTACTCTGCGCGCTCTGTCGCCTTTTTTCGCGCGCTTGCACTCCGCGCCCGGCAGAGGCAGACCGGCCAGTATACGCCGCATTGAATTATGAATCAAGACACGATCCGGTCGACTTGGAAATTGATGCCGCGATTCTTGCTGCCTGCCGTTCCTTCATTCATTTTTAATTCGCCCCCTTTTAGAGTAAATGCGTGAAAATTTTTAAATCACAGCGTAGGATTTGAACATCGTATAAATTTGTATTTGGTACAAATATAGTTTGTTTTATTTTAGTTTTTAACATAATTAAATATCTCAATAATAACATTATTCATGTAGAGTCATAACCTCTATGTCTATCTGTGGGATTTTCAGGCCTCCAGCACTAACCCGATTTTTTGGAAATGTTTCGTGCAAAACATACAAACGTAAACATAACATCACGTCTGAAATTCCGAAATAGGTAGACAGAGGAGTGTACTACACTGTCACGTGTTACCAGTTGGGTTTATGTCCCAATATGGAAAAGGAGGTGAGCCTATTGACGTACACCGGGCACAAATCCAGACTCCGAGCCCCTACTAGAAGAAAAATCTAATATAGTACCCTGTCCGGGATTTGAACCCAGGACCTCTCAATCAGCAGCCTATTCTATAGTCGAAAAGTATTCTAAAATCATATTCTTTTTAGAAAATTTTTTTTCATGTTCAATATTCCCAGAACTCTATGGATGATGTTGAATTATTTAAGAGAAATTATTAATGACTTAAATAATAATTATTTATAATTATTCTTAAGTATCTATTAACTGATAATTCGATGTAATAATATAACCATCATTTACATACATATAAATTGCAATAAGAAACACGTATTAAGTGGCATTAGATGTACATACGTATTAAAATAGTTGTACGAGATATGTTAATCATCAACTACTTTCCAACTATTCACGGCGATTGCTAACGGGAAAGACGTCAATATTGATGGGATGTAACATTAATGTTCGTAACAGGTCATAAAGCACTTAATAATGATCTTTTTATACTCGCACGATGCAAACGCATTACAAATATGTACGCGCATCGCTCACTACTAAGAAATTGGACATTGATTGGACATTCATAGCATCCGGTAACGCTGATCTTAATCTCGGCAAAGATCAAAGATTAATTACCTAAAATGACAGATGGAAATTTATTGAAGTACCAGTGAAATCTGCAGTTTTTAAGACAAATTTGAATATATATGAGTGTTATAATATGTGTATGGTTCGCTCGAGGCAACCCCACCGATACATTTGTTTCTACCGTGATGCAGTTGTTATTAAAACATTTGTGTTTCAGTTTGAAGGTTCTGGGTGGCAGTCCAGGTGTTATTTGCTGCCTGTTCAGTTTATATTATCTTTACATAAAAGTGCTTTAAGATTATCTGCGTTTATTGCATAATTATAAGGGTGTTTGGCCCGTTTTAAGGCTAAAATATCATTGATATTGATAGTGAAGAAAATACCCTGCGAACACGTACTTGTTCAGCGTGGCAGCCTAACGAATTATAAAATTTGAAATTTAACTATTTAGTATAAAATTATAACAGTAACAGGCACACTAAAGCACAGGCACTTAAGCACAAATACCGGGAACATAAAATCGAGTTGTACGTCAAGTAATGATGAGTATGGATCCGTAGATGGCAAGTATTATTATTCCGAAATGCCTAGATTGTGAGTCAAGTGTGAGACGGTAAGATGGAACTGGCTTGCGAAGTAGATATTGCTGCTCGTAAATGCTGGTGGGGATCTCTGACACCCACCGGCGTTGCTTACCTTAGATATCGTTTGCAGTTTACGACCGTAACAGAGCTACAAGCGCTTCCTATTATTTCATATGCAAATATGCATAAAATTTAATTCATAAATTTTTTTATACAGCACGATAATTACCTTTCACCATTATAATTTTATAAAAACTCAAGTGTGTTCCCTAACGGTACAATTCATAGATTGATTAATCTTGATACTTGTGAATAAAACTCCGATCCGCGACATATATCCGGCCGCGTCGCAATTCGCCCGCTGGAGACGGCTGCGGGTCGCGTAAAAAATGTCTGCTCCGTTCGGCGCGGCGGCGCTAACGCCCCCTAATGACTGAGCACTCGCCGCCTGCTCTCAGCGTAGGGACGCAAATGAACGTTTCTGAGATGAAATATTTAAATAAAAACATTATGTTTTTAATATTAAGCATTCAATTGATAATATTAGACATGAGTACTATGTTATTGTAGTGCTTAAAGAGCATTCATATCGTTATTGTTGGGTATTTGGGTTATTGTTTATTTGTGAAAATTTTATTAGAAATTCAATGTTTTTGCTAGCAGCGTTTACTTTAAGCTTAGATCTTAATGCACTGTTTTAAAAACGGCTTGAGGAACCCTAGGGAACTTATAGAACTAAAATTATACTTCCATACAGTTTTAATTTTGTGCATTGCTATTTATGTCTATTTTTAAGCGTATACATACATCAATTTCTTTATAGACTTCTTTCTTTTCTGGTATTGACTTGTCAAATACCACGTTTTGAGAAATAAAATTAAGGTTTAGTTAGGTGAGAAATTATTAATTTTGTATCGTTACCAAAATGTTTTGAAATATTTTTTTTTACATAACATTGTAGGAATGATAACCAATTTTTGTATGATAAAATATATATGTACATATATATCCCACAACTGGTGTTCGTTTGGAAATAAGTTTAAGTGCGGGAGTGAGTAGAAAAACAACGTGATATTTTCATGATATTTCTCCGGGTATATAACTCACTTTCAGCTGCATTACGTTGATAAAAATGTCTACTAGCAGCGGGCGCTGACGCCCTCTAATGACAAAGCTCTCGCTACGCTCGCTTGGAACGTAGGGGCGCAAATGATTCTCTATTTTTATCACAATTTTGTTATATATTTTTAAGTTCTGTTTATTCGTATTCGTTGTACTTAAATTTATAAAGACATTTAAATTTCTTTTCACACACACTAATTTTCTTTTCATCCCTGGGTCTGCTGGAAGAGATTTCTCATAGGAATAAGCAGAACCTTGTACAAAGTTTCTATTTCCTTGTTAGTTCTAAGTTTACAGTGTACAAAAATAAATAAATAAAAAAAAAAAAAATAAATAAAATAAAATTTGGACAAGGATATTAGTTATTCAAAATACCATTTTTAAATCAACCTCATAAATAGTGAAAGGGATAAAATATGGGGACTATTAAGGTCACAGTCTGAGCATGGTCACAAGTAACATGTACGCCGGGAGAAACATTCCAGTAAGGTACACACCACCACCTGGTTATTTTTCTCCAGAATTATTGCAGTGATATTAAATATCAATAAAATGATTTCATTTATATGTGTTAATTAAGATTTAATAATTATGATAAAGTTATCACAGGCGTTTTATAAAATTATCAGCAACCTCGGCGAAATAAATAAAAACATTTTGTTTCGTATAAAACCAAAATGAAGCGAGCGTTAAAATGGCTACAACGCCATCTAGTAACCACAGGACACAACTACATAACAACAAACATTTTAATTCCTATCTTACTTATCTGAATAGCAGAGTTGTAAAATGATTATAAGCTACATGCTAAAACATTTTAGTTGCCATAACTGAATCCTATGTGATCCTTATATTTTTCGGGAACAGAAAACAGCCTACGTCATTCTAAGACCCATCAACTATCTGTATGCAAAATTTCATACTATTCCAACTTTCACATTTATAATATTAGTAGGAAATATTACGTAATTGGGATAGAGGAAATTGAAGTGGCCTATTTTACAAAAGGGTCCAGCCCTAGATCATGTATTTCTTGGGTTTTAATATCCCTTTCTTCTCGAGTGACATTTCTAATCATCGTCTACCTGCTGATCTGGTTTAGAAATTTGTTAGCCACCCTACAAACTAACAGATTGCGTAACTTTATTACAAATATACAGTCAAATCATTCCAATTACTGTGATTTCAATATTTATCGATCAATTTCGCCGAAGACGACGTCCAGGGTCCCGATGATGGCCACTATGTCCGCCAGCAAGCAGTTCCTGCCCACCTTCTCCAGCGCCGCGAGGTGCGCGAAGCCGGGCGCCTTGATCTTGCATCTGTGGACAGCGAGCGTCGCGACTGGGTGGGGTGACGTCTCAGGGGTCGCTCGTGGCAGAACCTCAATTCAGCACTCGACTGAGAAGAACTACCACTGCATCCATACTGCCGCAAATCAACAATGGACGTCATAAAACCCCTGGTGATTCATCTGGCGTGTCTCATATAATCGCTATGGACAGCTGAACCTGGTGATGCGAGCGATGCCCAGCGACGGCAACAGATGCAGTGGTGGGCCTCCGTGCAGCGGAGTGGTGGACGAGGGTTGTCCACTTTCCGATATTAGTTGGGAGCGAACGGAACAAGATAGTCACTTTAATATTCAATATGTATCCAGTTGCAAAATGTCATGCAGCCCAAGTGATTAGTATATATACTGGACTAATATGCAAGATGTGACAAACCAAAATGAACAAAGTAAACCAAAATTAATAATGATATGTTCAAGTGATTGTGGTTAATTTAATATATTTATTGACATGTATTGGACCCGGTGAAATAGCAAAGCATAGAGGCAACTAATTAACATATAACTAACTAACTAACATATTCCTTTAATGTAACTAACATATAACCCATGCCATTCAGTGACACGGAAGTAGGGCCAACGACCATAGCTTTTTGGAAATTAATGAACTTGTATGACATACATACATATCTTCATGCCAGGTCTCTTACGGGGTAGGCAGTACGACATACTATTATAAATAAAATAAATAAATAATACAATAATAATCACTGATCATATTTCTAAGCTCTACAAAGTTATTACACAAAAGCTTCCGCCTCCACGTACCTTTATAGGCTTCCAAAGCGTGATAGACACTGACACCGCGACATCGACACACGCCAAAATAACACTTAGTGTCCACGAACAGGGCTCATTATTGTTAATACTTTCTCAACACTTATTACGTTACGGAAATAGAAAGCGCCACATGCACGCGACCTATTGTCAAAAGCTCGTTGTTTTACAGTAGTATAGAAAACAGTTGTATACAATTTCAGGTTAGGTTGAAATGTTCCTGAAAGAAGTCCGAGATGACGTACTAATGATCCGGCTTCCGCTGAGATGATTAAAATACACATACATATACATATGTATATTAATAATAACAATATTATTTTTATATCTCAACAAGTTTTCGGTCTTATTACGAGTCTAGGTTCAAGTTTCTCGAGCTCTAGAATATTGTAGAACTTTCTGGAAATTACTTGACCACTATGGTACCATAACTGCAGTAATATTATCTCAGCCAATAGCAATACGACGTGAACATTAAGGTCGTCACAGACGGAGCTATAATGTATATTAATATACTGTGCTATAATATATAACAAAATATCACAGACGGTAGGTATACGATAATATATATCTTTGCGGTTATTATGTACGCAAAAATATGTCTTGCTATGCCGAAATGTCTTGCTATATCTGTTTACATATTTTGACGACGTAAGAAAGATATGCATATTATAGCTACGTGTGCGGTCACTCGAGCGCTGCTGAAGAAAATATATTGTAATAAATTGTTTTACGAGTATGCCTTGCTATAATTTATAGCTCCGTCTGTGGCGACCTTCATCGCCACACGCTACGTGCGCGAAGCGTGCAAGAACACCTGTAACTTTAAATTTTGAATAGCATGCAGTTAATGGTCACTAGCTTATATTTATTAGAAAAAAAATGCGACTTAAAACAAAAAAACAATTGAATTTCCCATCCGCCCAGACTCAACTTACAATTACATCAATTAATATTATTATAAAAGCGACACATTTTGATATAAACATCACAGAACACAAACGACATGAGCCGTGTATGAGTAGCATAAAGTTTGGGTTGCCCTATGTTCTAATCTGTCTCAGACACTTCGGGCGAAATCAGCGCAGATAAGTCTTCTTCGCTTATGTCATGTTTATGAGAAACGTACCAAATGCCTTTTTATTTATCTGCCACTAGGGGATAATCATCCCTGTGATGTAACTAAAGCCTACTAAACAGTATGAACAAATTGTGTTATATGTCAAGATTCTGTAAAGAAATTATACATGAATTCCTAAGCTGAGTTCAACTTTTAACAGACAGTCTGAAGGGATTTAAAAATGAATAAAGCCCTGTATCTTTTTATTTCATTGCATATTAAGATTGTATCAAAACATGATACATCAAATCCTTTGTAGGTTTTAGGTAAAACCATCATTAAAGTGAATTCGAAAAGTAACAAAACCCGCAATATTTATTATATCGTTAAATTACCCCAATGGAAACCTTGCTTAGAGAATTGTTACCTGTAGGGCTTGGAGCCACCATCGGAGACCAGATAGATGCCAAACTCGCCCTTTGGAGCCTCAATGGCAGTGTACGTAGAGCCAGGTGGCACTTGATAGCCTTGGGTGAACAGCTTGAAGTGGTGGATTAATGCTTCCATGGAGGTCTGCAATGAATATACATAACCTTGTAATTTTTATGAAATAGATAAAGGAAGTTATTCAAGAATTCAAATTTGAATACATTTGAGCAACAGTCGTCGCCACCTCTCGGAATGCTGGTGGAAGGAGTCCGGTATATAGTATCAAGCCAGCCGAGAACTGGTCGGCTGGTTTTCCGTGCCTTAAAAATTATGATAGAAGACTTCAGGTCGTGCGGATTTGCTCATGGTTACCTTTGTACTTATGTAAAGTGATATTTATGAACTATTGCATAAAAATTGAAAAAACTTCTGTGCCACA
This sequence comes from Apyrrothrix aesculapus, assembly GCA_018245815.1. Classification (NCBI taxonomy): domain Eukaryota; kingdom Metazoa; phylum Arthropoda; class Insecta; order Lepidoptera; family Hesperiidae; genus Apyrrothrix; species Apyrrothrix aesculapus. The sequence continues at coordinate 2,630 of DWEH01000654.1, read as the reverse complement.
TAAACTGACTATTTTTATATCTTTCAACAAATCATAAATACCTTCATCTCCTCGCGCGAGGGCGGCGTGAGCTTGGCGTCGTCCGTCTTCACCTCGCCCGCCGGCATCTGGTTCAGGCACTGCTCGATGATGCGCAGCGACTGCCGCATCTCCTCCACGCGGCACAGGTACCTGCGCGCCCGCGGTTCACACACCGTCAATATTGTACAATTAAATGATGCAAAGAAATCTGTGACCATGATTAATCTTATCATTGTCATCTTGCAACGATGAACTCATCAGCAACCCCTATGTTGTTTCAATGTTTGATCCCGGTCTCCTCTCAAATTGTTAAAGAGCAAAAGCTATCAAATGCTATCAATTTAGTTTGCCGCTGATCAATTGCTGGTAGACAGATTTAACACACGTTTGAGAATATTATGGAGAACTTTAGGACATACATGTTTCCTGACAATGTTTTCTTACAGCCTTATGGCCTTAGATCTCTGGAGTGCAACGCTGTACTCAAAAACATTAGACTTTTACGAGATTAAAAGTTAAAAAGTAAAGTTAAAAGATTGATAAAGCCAGAGTCAGCAAATCGATTTCTTTCATTAAAAAATCCAGCGAACAAAAAGGACACCACGATAGTTTAAAAAACAATATTGTACTGTACAACCAAAAACGTGGCAACCCTAACGTATATCAGATGTCTAACATAATACTGAATTGCTTACTTCTCGTCCTCACCTGTCGTAACAGTCGCCATGGGTGCCAATGGGCACGTCGAAGTCCACCAGGTGGTAGGCGTCGTAGGGCTGCGTCTTACGCAGGTCCCACTTGATGCCGGAGCCGCGCAGCATCGGGCCACTGTGGTGGGATAAGAAAGGAAAAACAAAACGATTGCTAATTAATAAGGAATAAGTTTATTGGCGACTAGTTTTATAGATGACGGTTTGCTGCTAGCTTGATTCGATTCCCCGTTGAAAAGATGTTTGAACGACAAATTTGGATACCTGTTTTAGACTTTTATGAACTTGTACTCATGTCTCCACGACAAGTGAAAGTGAAACGTTATTATTATTGTCATAGTTGGAACTTTAGCCGAGGCGAACATTCACCTGAAGCCATAGTTTAGGGCATCCTGTGCGGTGACAACGCCGACATCCTTGGTACGCTGCACCCAGATCCTGTTCGTGGTGAGCACGTCCTCCACCTCGTCCAGCCGCTCAGAGAACTTGGAGGCGAACTCGTAAATATCGTCCATTAAGCCCAAGGGCATATCCTGAGGACAAGGTTTTGGTTTCTGAATATTGTTATATTACTAGTTCATCAATGAACCTGCTTCTGCTGGTAAGCAATATTGCGTTTAAATGTATGTTTTGGTAAGCAGATACATTCATAGGTTTTGCATTTGAGACCCCGAGACCGGTGCCCTCCTGTAAAAACACAAGTCCTCTATTTCATTCATCGCCACTTGGAGTACCAATATCTCTACCCTTCCAATAAGCATCCAACTGACACACTCACACATTCGCATGACGTGCAATAGCACGTCCCCCCTCATAGGAGTCTCCCCGAGCAACCGTCACTCGGAGCCCGAAGTAACTGTTGTCCGAACTCACGAGCGAAACGCCTCCGGGGCGGACGTACGCTGCGTGCAGACGGGCTCCGCTGACGCGCTCGTAGAACTCCATCATCTTCTCCCGCTCCTCGAACAGCCAGAACAGCGGCGTTATCGCGCCCACGTCCACCGCGTGAGTAGTCACCGTCAAAATGTGATTTAGGATGCGGGTTATTTCGGCGAAGAGAGCTGTAGGTGAACATCGTGAATTTTAAATTGTAAAAGTGACTGCTAATAAACGCAACCTTTTGCCCCAACTGGCTTGGAGGGACATACCGATGATCAAAGTATAAACGCTTCACACGGTCAGACGTTACCGTTCCTCCGTTATGCATGGTCTAATAAAATTACGTGTACACACACGTTGTTTTATTACTAGTCTAATAAAATTAGTCTAATAAAATTGCGTGTGTAAATGCCACAAAAACCTGTGCCCAGAAGTCTCTGTTACCTAGTTTCCCAAGCCTGTACCTTCAAGCAAGAAGACAACTCCACCAGTTCACAGAGCTTACACTATATATTTAGTTAAGCAGTTTAGTTTTGGTCTATGGAATGGGCGTGCAGAGCACCTTGTATTGAGTGGTCACTGCACTCGAAAGAAATCAGTCTGTATCACGTCTCAAATTTTTCCCGATATTACGTCTGTGAAACCTGAAGATTATGTACAACTAGTTTAATTAGCCCCTTAAAGAGTAACCGTAATTTCAAATAATGTTAAGACAACATTATTTGTCATGCTTCTCCGTATTTCGGAGGTCACGTTAGGGTTAGCATATTAAAAGGTTGGAACGGAAAGGTAATAAGTGGGATTATGTTTGTGTGCTCATGGGTAACCAAAACAGTGTATGGGTGTATACTCACTCCTAATGTACTTGGCCCGGAGCGGTATATCAATGTTTAACAACTTCTCAACGGCCAAGCTGTAACACTGTTCGTTGCACATCGGTGATACGTAGTCCAGCCTGTCGAAGTACGGCAACGCCTGCGTGTACGTTTTGTATTCGATCAGCTTCTCGGTGCCGCGGTG
>DWEH01000653.1:0-11024 GCA_018245815.1 Apyrrothrix aesculapus | reverse complement strand
TAGGTCCTGGGTTCAAATCCCGGGCCGAGTACTATTGGATTTTTCTAATAATTAGAATTTCTAGTAGTGGGGCGGAGTCTGGATTAGTGCCCGGTGTATGGCAATAGACTCATCACCTATTCCATATTGAGACGTAAATGTAACTGGTGAAACGTGAGAGTGTACTACACTCCTTTGCCTAGCTCTTCGGGGATTACAGGTGTGATGTTACTTGATAAAAAGCTCCCTGTGATAAAAAACAAAAGGAAATTAAAATGCCATCTAAATTATTTCTTTATATCGCTAATGGGAATTTCTATAAGACAATTTCTTTAATTAATTTGAATGTTTTATTCCAGGAAGGAAAAACATTGACTTCAATGCAAAAATACCAATTATATTGCACTAGTAATTTCTGCAGTGGTGATATGCAAAGTCACTTCTTTAATAATTGTTGTCATATCAATATGTTTTATATTTATTTATGTTTACAATCTGTTTAAACAATATGTCATTTTATAAAGATTGACTGTGTACGTTTACATATTTATAAATTAAATGAATACTTTCAAAGACTGTTTCCAAGTGTCCACTGCAATTTCACTACAGCTGATGGGACTAATGATTAAGAACTTCATGGAACTCGAATCATTATCAACTAATGTTGAATTAAAAAAAAAAGATTATAGTTATTTTAATCATAAAAATTTTGACGTTTATTTCAATATATATAATATTATTATTATTTCATTACACTGGGTGCCTAACAAGATAACCATATAGACTTCCTTAAAAATATTGTCTGTGGTAGTTCCTTAACATATAATGATAACACAAGGTGGCAATAGAAAATTATATTTCTATGCAGCTTACAATTAAATATTTTTGAACCGTGTGAACCGTTGAATGTGTCTTTACATATTCTTTAGTATTAATCTAAAAGTCTTGTACAGATATCTCTTCTTTGCTTTATCTTATATTTTCAGAAAACTTATTAGTCAAACAAGTACATTAAAATAATTTTCCCCCTGTAAAATAGTAATTTTCAAAATAATATATTATTAAACCAAAGAGATGATGTGATTATACTTGAATAAAACAACCAAACCTCACGGCTGATTTGTATTAACAAACTGTCTTGTATACTACCCTTTATATTTATGTACCAAGGACAACATATCATATTGAGAAACCGGAATTATGAAATCCTTCAATGCAAAGAAAATATTGAGACTGTGATGTGGTTTTTTTGCATTCCTTAAATTTTGTTTTCTTCTTGTTTATTTATTTTTATTATATGTAAACATAATGTACATCAAGTATAGCCACAGACACGATTAACAATAGAAAATAGTTGATCATACAATATCAATAAAATTACATGTGAATACAAAATATTTATTTATTTAGGAAACAAACGATCTTTGCACATATGTGATATAACATAAATTAAGTAGAAATAAATTGATACACTTTCCACTGAAAAACTTGTTATGAATAATATAACAATATTTAAGAGAAACAAATAAAATACGAGTCTAGCAATTTTTTAACTAGCACTCCTCTTATAAAGACCGTTTTAAAAGGAATAATTGAAACAAAGTGGAGATTGTTTATATTGGTTTCTTTATCTAAATATTTGCCTTGTATAACATATCTATATTCATATAAAACCAGATAACTAGTCCAATATTTACACTCATGCGAATGCACTTTCAATACGGACCCGATGTGACGATGTATTCGAAGGCGAGAGAAGGCTGGCCGGTTGCCAAAAAAAAACATTTTACGACGAGTTAGCATAATATAGTATTTACATTTCATTCATCGCTAGTTGCAAGATCATTCTTCGATATAGTAACATTCTTAAGAGGAATACCGACGCTCGCTATTTTTGAAAAATTTCGAACGTTCATTACCTGCAATGTGACTTTTACTCAGATTTTTAGCACAACTTTGTAATTCGACAAGTCTAGACACAGCTCGAAAACGTTGATGACTCACCAAATATTTTAAATTCCAATGATGTTAGCGGGAACTCGGTCCATTATTGCACGGCACGAAACAAACTCAGGATACCACCCCGAGACAATCATTCATAAATTTTTTGATATATAAACGTTTTCCAACGACACATAATTGCAACACACTTCACTTATACGTAATTATTACACTAATACACAAAGGGTCATCGGCTAATTGTAATATTGTGAGAAATATTCACTTGTTCACATAAAAACTGATACAATTTCACGCACAAATGCCATTCTCACCGCTTACCTCTCATTCGTTCGACCGCACGTTGGGGGAACGGGGGCGGGACAAGGCGACTATCCAGTATTATCTACTGGGTGTACAGTACTACAATCAAAAAATGTACTAAAAGTGATACTTCATGTAAACCAATCATCTTTTACATATTTAAATTTTTATTAAATAAATTATGATAACATTTTTATGCATACGTTTAGTTACTAAATTATACAAAGATTACATACAATAATAGCTTTGAAATAATAAGTGGAAATTTATTTAGTTAAACAATCCCCACTGGCGATATATGACCTTTTATTTTCTTATTTGTATTGATAACAATATATTTATTTTTGTATTTATTATATATTTATTTATCTCAATAATAGTGTTATTAATAATAGTATACAATACAAGTATCCAATATTAAATTGTCATGTACCAATGAGCCAATGACACATGACAGCTCTAAGAAATCTGCACTCTGCGCTGCAAATAATGCTGCTTGTGCAGAAATGGCAGAAGTTTAGATGATGAAAACCAACACAACATTTTTACTGTTTTATAAACATGTCTCGAGATAAAAGCGTGTGGTTCGCGGAGGAAATATTATTGGATGCCAAATTAATTAATTTTCAATTAGAAACAGGAGAATGGGACGCTGTGGAAGAGATGTTACGTGCGGAAGCACAACTGTCTAGGGATGCAGAGACCGGGCGATTGCGACCGTAAGCAATTTACTATAGTAATTTGAGCTATATTTTGTGTGTATCTGAAATAAAACCATCTTTTTGACAGTAAAAAAGCTTCGGAGTATACGCTACGTCTGATCGCTGAAGTGTTACATATAATGCGGTTGGACGTAGAGCAAGCGTCGTACAACCGCAGCACGTTGGCCGTCGCGGAGCAGTGCCTGCGCCTCGTGCGCTCCTGCGCGGCCGCTGGCACCAAAATGCAGACGTACATTTCGAAAGAACTATCCATTTTAGATTCCATGCTCATACTAGCCACGGAGTACCAGCATCCAAGCGTCGACTTCTTAAACGAAGAAATACAAAAGAAATTTGAATCATGCATGACGGTTCTCATTCAAGCGCTTGGAAATTTAGTTGTCAATAATCCTTTCAACCAAATAATGATATGGAATAAGTTTGACTCGATAATACTAAATAGCTTGGTGGGGCAGAATGATAAAATAGCATCTGCAGCCGCTATGATAGTCTACAACATTCTTTTGGGTCAGCCAAATGTGTTGCCAGATGATGTCTCACTGCTAAACTCTCTAGCATATATGTATAATAATGGCATCACAGAATATCCACATTTGATTATAGAATATCTGATTGGAGTAGAGAACACATATATAGAAAGATTGTATTCAAAATTGGAACCGGAATCCAGGATGCTCGTTTTAAATCTCGCCTACAATATTCTAATGTCAAATGAATCTCAAGATATTAATGTATCAGTGAATTTTGTGAAGTTCATGGCTCATGAGTTTAAAAGCAAATCTGACTGCATTTTGAAGACTGTTGACAAATATGTAAACACTATTGAGCCACAAGAGGTAGTGTTCTTATTGGAAATAATTGCCACTGCCTCCAGCATGGACACTTACATGGACTGTCTACAAAGTGATACTTCCTTGTTCATCAATTGTGCTTGTGAGTTATTAGCTGAATATATATAAATTTAGTTTAGTAGTTTATAGCTGTACATAACATTACATCTGTATTTCCCTGAAGGGGTAGGTAGCGCTGTGTAGTACATTCCCACATTTCACTAGTTAAAACCAGTTTCTAGTTAGAAAAACCCAATAATACTCTGTCTGACCCATTATTGTCCAGTGTTGATCAACAGACATGCTTGCAACCATTTAACCAATGAAGCTGTATTATATAATAACTAAGTTCCTTTAATGTGGTCTACATTTCTAGCTATGTAAATGAATCAGTGATACCCTGGTGATTTAAGATTCAGCCTCCTACTCTGGGGTTCTCAAGCTCAAATCCTGGTAACCACTTTTTACAAAAAATGTGTTTTTAGATTAAATATCACTTGCTGTAACATTGAAAGAAAACATTGAGAAGAAATCTGCATACCTTAGAGTTTTTTACAATATATGTTTAATGTGTGTGAAGTCTGGCAACCTACACTTGGCCAGCGTTGCAGATTATGACCCTAACTCTTCTCAATATCAGGGGAGATCTGAGTCGAACAGTGGAACAATAAAAGGGTTGATGGTGAAACGAAATCTGTTATATTTTCAGTTTTGCTACGAGCGATTCACAAACTGGGCAAAGAGAGCAACAACTTCTTCTCCTCTTTGAACAAGTTGTATGAAGCAACTGGGAAGCAGCTCATTAATGATGAAAATGTACCAGTGGCAACCACACCCATGCAGAGTATGTTAAATTTTAAGAAATTTTGTATTAGAGACTACTAACAAAAGTAGGGCTCTATCGGTGCTATTGGTATCTGTTTATTTTAATTACATACATCACACCAGGGCCCTTGCAGATTAAGCAGAGAATACCTAGTGCAAAATTTCTCTATCCTTACAGACCTAATGTTTTTCAACATTAATCAGTCTCTTCATATACACTCTGTATTACAAACCCTGCTAGCGCATCTAAAGTCGCATATGCAGTTTAATGACTTTCGATACACTGTGGTCTTGTTCACTTTCAATTGTAAACCTTTCTTCATACAATCATGTTTCACAACTTACTGTGTCTAGTGCTTCTAGTTCAGATGGTGTGGAGTCAATTAATACTGCATTCTCTGGATAAATATAAATATGTATGCATCATTTGCATATGTATAAATTCAGCTTTAACATGCTGTATACTAGGTATTATGTGTTAAATTGTAACTGCTAAAAAACGTTGTATACCTTAATAAGTCGCATATAGCACACAATAATCCACCTGTTTTTTTAATCTACCTACCTGTATGGACAAATAAACGATTTGATTTGATTTGATAAAGCAGGCAGTTTACCAATAGTTCACCCATATACACTAACATTGGTACTAGTTATTATTAGTATGGCTCATTTGTACTAAATAGATTCACCACCTATTCCATGATGGGATGTAAATGTAACTGGTGAACCATGGAAGTGTACTGCACTCCTCTGCCTACCTCATCGGGGATTACAGGCGTGATGTTGCGTGTGTACTAAATGTTTAAGTACTTCCGCTGGCTTGGACAAATTGGTTTTGCTTCTACTTCTTTTAATAACGGCGTCATATACATATGTCAAAATGTAATGTGCTATTAATTACGGACGTAACATATAAAACAACTGCTAGTTTAATTAAAACCTTAAAGTGTTTGAATGTATAGCATGGCTAGCCCTTTCATTGAACAACTCCAATCCATTGCACATCTAGCTTTGTAGCTGAATAACTTAAAAACTTAAAGGTATTCAAAATCATGGTAGACATGAAAGCCACTCTAACTTCGAATTAGTATGTTATCAATTACCATGGCTCTATTTTTGTTTTGTTCACAAGATGGTGTCAGTCTGCCGACTCTCGTTTCTAGGTTTTTTAGTTCATAATATGAATCTTCATAAGTATGTCATAATAGCATAATTTTCAAATTATAATCTATTAACAATTTTTTATTAACAAAATTTTCTATTAACTTGCAACAGAACTTTTCTTACTTATCAGCTTTTTCTTGTAACTGTCCAATGTTTACAGCATTCATAAAATAACAAAGACCAATTAACCACCATTACAGATCCCTTGTGCAAGAATGATTCTGCGGAAAACATGCTCTCATGCAACGAAACAACATCGGAATGCACTGAATCAGAAAGCAGTGAACAGTTCTTCGAGTGTAACGAAGTACCTTTCATGGACCGATTGGATGTAAATGCAATGGAAAATCTCCAACAACCCATAAAGTTCATTGAAACGATTCCGGAAAAAAACAGCCGAAGCAACAGTGACTGCAATCCGAATGTCCAAATTGACAACGATTTAACGAAGGTAGCTTTCAAAAGAAGCAGTTCAGTGCCAAAAGCAGACGACCGAGTCCAATCATTGCCAACAAGAAGGATTAGTCTGGAACACAAAATAGACATAGGAGATGATAATGAACCACCACTGATAATCGATTCACAGTCTCCAAACGCGAGTATGAATACCATAGCCGAAGTGATTCCCGTGGGTCTCCAACCGAGACTGGAGTTCCAAGAATCAAGCAGGACGGATTCCCAGGATAGTTCGCCCAATGATCCACCAACAGAAATACACATGCCTAAGGAAGAGCTGAAAGAAGTGAAGGCATCACCTAGTGAAATATCCCCTCCTCTCGCTGACGGGGTCCAAGAAGCAGAGTCACAAAAACAGTCCCCAGATATGCCAAAAGAAGTAAAGAAAAGTCAGAACTTGTCCACTGACTTTGATTTAAGTGAACAGTTACAGAAGATTTTGGGCATATCATCTGAGAAAACACGAGGTGAATCAGTTGCTGCTGAAAAGAAAAGTGAGCCAGCGAAAGAAGTGAAAATATCTGAGGAGTCAACTACCAACAAAGTGCCATTCGTAAAGATCGATTCACCCGAAATGCAGAAAACAAGGTTATTTGAATTTCTTTTTCACACCTCTCACCAATCATGATATTATATTTTTTGTGTTAGAAAATTTCGGTTTCCTTTTTATTTATGTACATTGCAATCTATTGGGTGATCTATAAGATCTATAGGGTATTGTTTCAAAACCAGAAGTTTATCATTTCGAATATAATGATAAAATACTTTGTCGACGAAATCGACAGCAGTACTTGTTCATGGCTCTGGCGTTATTGAAACAACCACCTAACATCAAGGAACTTGCACAATTTTCGAGAAGATTTTGATTATTGGATTGAGCTAATAGTTCCAAGTGTAGGAATTCCACAACAATTTAAGGAATCTTAGGGTGTTTGAGTAGGGTGTTTCAGTATGTAATGTAGGTTCATTGTATGTATGCTTAATCAGATTTCACTACACTACAGGCTAGGAGCAATAGACCCTACAACTGTGAAGAAAACTGTTACAACTGTGGAGACAGTAGAACGACATGTAGCGTTCGGCTTCAAGGGGACCCTTGTCCGTACACTCGCTAACCTCTGCTGGAAGAATCAGGAGAATAAGAAACAGGTAATCTTTGAAAGGTATTCATAGTTCTTATGTTGTGGTATACAGAACAGTGTCTGCCAGGTAGGGCAATGCAGTGTTTGGTCAGCTCATAAATAGAAATATAGGTGGTGATTAGGAAATTTTATTAGACGACCCCTTCACAGAGCGTACTTTTATCAGATAGGACATTTTTGATTGGATTCCATTGGATAATTTGATTGATACTCTGACACACTTGAGACTAGGGAATTCTGAATTTAAATCTTGGCGCTCAACTCTTTGAGATTTAAAGATAAGATATCACTTGGTTAGCTAATGAAGAAAAACATTATAAGAAAACCTACTCTCATTTGAGTTTTTTTACATTTTCAAAAAAATAGCAAAAAGGTTAATGTTCATCATTATATTTTGTTTCAGATGCGCGAGCTAGAAGTAATCCCGGTTCTACTGGATTGCTGTAATATAGACGCCCGTAACCCCTGTATCCTTTTTATATTAACATGTAAAGTGACTTAAATCTAGGATTGAATCTATATACAGGTTACATTCTCTCAAGTGCATAACTGAGAAAAGATTTTTTATGTACAAAAACAGAAGTAGAGTGAATGTGATGTATAAATAAATACAATTTCGAAATACCATAAAAATAAATTAAGCTAAAATTATAAGGCAACAATCACAATTACTTTAGCCTTATTTAATAACAGTATGCATTTTGGTAAAGTATTACCGGATACAATTATCTAATTTGTATGAAGTGTATTTCCTTATAACAATCACAGTAATAATGCAATGGGTAATCTTCGCCGTTCGAAACTTGTGCGAGAACTGTCCGGAAAATAAGGTTTGTAAAACAAGTACAATATTTTTTATTTAATATATTTATTTTTAAACTATTTCACATGCCACTATTGAACTATAAGATTGTGATGAAAAGTAACTGGTGAAACATGGAAGCGCTTTACACTCTTCTGCCTACTCCTTCGGGAATTACATATGTAATGTCACGTTTTTAATTATTATATAGCTAATTACTTGATATATTGTTATGTATCACACATACAAGATTGTTTTAGCCCAGACACAAATATTGTGTTTGGTTGGCATTCCCATTGAAGTAATTGTTTTCTGATTTGCAGTATTGGAAACATGTCATGGCAAGTGATTAAACCCTTAACATATGGTGTTAACTGTCACTGCAGGGTTGGGCTGTGGTTGCCCGCCTCTAAATTTGTTTTTGCACTTGTGTTTCTAGTTTGTTTTAATGAGTCAATAAGGATAGAGAGACCTACTAAAACACATTTCAACTTCACAGAATGTTTGTAATTTTTGATAAAAAGATTTTTCTGTAGATGGCCAATTTGTCATTTCTATAAAAAAAAACTTAATTTCAAAATTAGAATAACGTTTAGATTTTCATTTCTAGTTTTCCAATACTGCCTAAAAAAGTTTATCTTTAGGAGATACCCTAGAACATCTGGCAAACAAGTGTTTTTCTAGCTAATGTTACTACTTTTTTATATTGACCAAATGGTATTTCACCATTCTGTTATATTGAAAGCTTTTATTTTAATTACTTTAATTTTACAGGAAGTAATATCCAAGCTAACCCTTCAAGGACCCATGGACAATGAAATGCTAGCTGAAATGGGACTTACAATGCAAATTGACCTACAAACCAACTCAATGAAAATAGTTCCTTTAACAAAAAATTAGGATGAATATTATATAACTGAACAGCAACTTTTATTATTTTAATAATCCTCATCAGTCTTAGATTATACTAAACTAAATAACATAACTCTTAAATTCCCTCATAGTAACATCTGACACTTACGGGTATAACTTACAGAAGTTAACTAGGCATCTCGCAATGAGGACATAATATCGGGGTACTGAGGCGTGGAAGGCGAGTGTGGTAGGCATTAGAAGGCGAAGTTAGATGGCGCGAAGGAAACCGCATTGGTTGCAAGTGCCAAGTTGATTTCTTTGTATTGTGCCTATCCATGAGTATGTGGGTGTCTTTTTTTATAAATCAATTATACGAATAGAATGTTACACTTGTTTTTGAATAATTTGAAAAAGGAATTATAATTTTATGTACACCACACTGCAGTATAACCAAATATAGATATACATATAGAACAAGTTTATTATCCCATTAAAGTATATTTGTTTGTATGAAAACATTTGTTTTTATTTACTAATTAAAAGAACTCTCGGTTGATTGTTACATAAGTATTAGCAGTAATCGACTTTACAAAATAATTCCTGTCAGCTTTATTTAATAATTAATTATTAACTGCTTCAAAATAGAAACTAATTTTATTTTATTTTAAAAAAGAATTACTTCATTAACCTTGGAAATTCATCTCACAGTGCGCCTAGTCCACCAGGAGTCTCGGAGTCTCTGAAGGATAGAATCAGAAAGGATACTGTCCGACAGAGAACCAGAGTCATCGACATAGCTCAAATGATTAGCTTGTTGATCTGGCAATGGGCTGGGCATATCTGCCGAAGAACCAATAATCGGTAGAGTAGGCGAGTTCTGGAGTGGAGACCGCGGCCCGGCAAACATAGTGTAGGACGCCCTCCGTACAGGTGGGATGTTGATCTGCGAAAGGCTGCAGGCAGAAGCTAGTTGCGGCACGCCGAGGACAGAGCGCGATGGCGCTTTTTGAGGGAGTCCTATGTCCAGCAGTAGACTGAGGTAGGCTGATGTTAATGATGATGATCTTGAAAATATAACGATGGGTGAAAGGCTATTTGATATAAGCGACATTTTGATTTATATTCTATGGATATAATTACATGTTGGTATTGAAAAATAAATCCTAGTTTAGTGAAATAAGAGAAAGTCGATGCCTGTTATGATGATGATGCCTATATGATGCAAAACGAAACATTTTAGACATAATTTTTTGACTGTATTTAAATTACATTGATTGATTGAAAAGATAATCGACAACAAATTTGAAAAGTTAGATTAGATATAAATTATTTTCTAAAGGCGTAGAGACAGACAGTACTGCCATTTATTGATTTAGCGTTATTTAGTTTAGAAGAACTTCTTATTATTTATGTCTGTGACTGATGATATAGTACTTATGCTTATATAAGACTTTCTTAGTAGTGTAATCATTATTTGCACAGTATTTAATTATTCATAACGCATAACATCTAAAGCATTAGTATTTTCCCAAAAAAAAGTACAGCTCGTTTTAGTGACACTGACATTTGTTGACAACATTTATAATATTGCATATGTTTAGCCGTAGGTCGGTATATTTATCATTTGAAACATGGTGAAAATCGCATTACAAATCAAAGCTACGCTAGAATGTGTTGAGAAGTTATATACTAATCATCCGCACTATCAATGGTTCTTGAAGCTAAAATGCAGCAGTTGTGGAGAAGAATCAGAGAAGTTTCACGACCTCACTGAAGCGGAGAAAGTGCCGCTGAAACACAACAGGTCTGAAACCAATCTGTTAATTAAATGCAAACTGTGTTCTAGGGAGAACTGCATCGATGTTATCGAGGGCAGCAATGGTGAGTGAGTATTCATAACCTACACTGTTTATTCTGTTTCATTGATATAACTTATATATAACGAATATACTAGAATCGTCTATTTATAATTGCTGAAATGTTA
>DWEH01000652.1:0-11024 GCA_018245815.1 Apyrrothrix aesculapus | reverse complement strand
AGACATGACAGCTTTACGAGTATATATATTGTGTTAAGGTTTGAAGTAATATTTAGAATATAGTAGATAAACATATATCTGACTGAAACCAAATTGTTATTATGTTCTATACAAGACTGGATTTAGTTGGGTTGCTCAGTAGCCAACACTTCAAATACACAAATAAATTGTAGTGTAGTAGTTAAAAAGTAGTTAAAAAACTGTTATTCTAGTATTTAAAGCAGGAACAGATATGATATTGTTTATGTTGCTATGCTTTTAAAATATATTCATTTACTTTCAGATGTTTATTTATAACATTTTTCTACAAACATTTTTGAGTACTTGTGAACATTAAATTATAAAAAAGTTCCCCCATCTTTGGTATAAAATTTACATTGATCATGTAAAATGTCTGATCTGTACTAAATCTGAAAATGCATGGTAATATTTTTTTTTATATTATTATTAAAACATGCAATATAGCATCATTCCAACATATAATAATATGGAACATGGATTAAATACAAGTATTTGTCACCAGATACATATTACATATATATGGCAGCATAGATGCATGTTTCATCCCCCAATCTGGGTAAGTAAGCCTAATGTTGGTTTGTCACAGAGCAATGCCTTTAAGGGTTTCTGAATTAACAAAACTGACATAATTATTAACATACTTTGTATGATATTAGAAATGACTTAAATATTTATTATACATTATATAATAATGTATTAAAATTTACATCCACTACAAGTCTCCACAATAAACAAAGTCCTAATACACTTTAACACATTTGGTTCTTGTCAAAGCTTTGCATTTCATACTTGGCAATCACATTGCAAACTTCCATTTTGACTTTAGGTATTAGATTTGGCTGTAACTTTTTCACACTGGCTGCCATGCTCCTAAAGAAAACATCAATTTCATTTGTGTTTTCTTTCAAAACCTTCTCTATTAACTTGTCTATGACTTGTGACCGTTGCTCTCCAGCTGTGACTTTTGGATCTTCTATGTACCTGACTATTCCCGGGTCATTCATAATTATTGGTTTTGGCAATATTTTTATAGGTGGCACATTTCTTGGCATGGGTAGCGATTTTTTCCTGCCGGCATTCTTTCTACCGATTTTCTTGGGCGGTTCTTGTATATTATTCTGTTCGACCTTTATATTTTTTGGCACTATTTTGAGGAAGTTCTTTAACTCTGGTTGATGTGGTTGTGGATTTTCGAGTACAGTGATCTGAAATATGATTGAAAAAAATAATTGTTAGTATGGTAATAAATGCTTGTTTTATTGTTGGATATCATGGAATAACAATAATTAAAGCAATCTATTTAATACATTTGGCATAATGGATTAAAGATTTGTCAGCATGTATTGTTGATTTCCACATTTATATTTACTGTAAAATTAGTTTTAGTTATGAAGGGATACCGGTCTGCCTTAAATAAATATGTAAGACAATTAATTCATCATGAGATTACTGTTTATAAGGATGATGATGATGATGCATGTTAGTGCTTTCATCAGCTTTGTCCAGTCAATTGATATACTAGATGAATAACTACAATACATTTTAATAAGTGAAGATTGTTTCATTTGGTTATATTTTAACAGTGTGACTATGAATTCACAATAATAAAGTAATATTTTAACACTGTGATTTCATAGCCACACATGTGTTGGAATATGTTAACTCATATTCCAACACATACCCACAACCACACCTTCTTACAGCCCTATAGTAAATTGCCATTTACCTCGGTTTAGAAGTCAATTTTAATTTTTATACATTACCTAAATTCTTTGTAAATTTAACTAAGAATTATAGACTTGCACACTAGATAAAAGTGTAGGGGTGAATATTATATATGAATCATCTAATGTTTTTTCCATTACAAGTTATATACATGTTTCCAACTGATACTTGTTATCAACATCGGTTCGTTCATGCAATTGTTATCTATTTCTAATTTTGTGTACCCCATAAAGGGCTTGAAGTGTCATTATATTAAAAAAAGTTCCAAAACACAATTGACAGATTAGGATTTTATAATTTTTTGTTCAAGTTTTGTAGGGCATCTACTCAGTTTTGATTTTGGAATATTATTTGGATTTAATATAATTATTAAATGGGAGTGTACTACACTCCTCTGCCTTCCTCTTCGGGGATTACAGGCGTGATGTTACTTACTTACTTTAATATAATTAATTGGATCCTCCAAAGCACTTCATTTAGTTATATAATGTATAAATTTAAAGTTCTTACTTCATAGTATTCTTGGTTATCGGTAATAACTTCTTGCTGCTCAGGAACTATAATCTCATGTTGAGTGTTATCCTCCATGGTCACCTCGTCCAGCACTTCTTCAGAGCCATCTAACGATGTGTCAAGAAACTGGAGCTTCTCAAACATTGTGGCTTTAGTCTTGTGCATGGTGCCCATTCTCTTACTCCTCATGTATCCATCTCGCAGACCCCTCCAACGTTTTTTACATTCTTCAACTGTAATATATGTTACAAAATTATGTTAGAAATTTTCAAGTAAGCAATATACTAATTTCGTCTAAAATAACCCCAGTTGATAGTATCCTAAAATATTACTAAAATGAATTCTGCCCGACTTCTTTACCTTTTTACTACTTTTCGTTTTTTACACATTTTGAAATCCGATCATGTCGGCTTACTAGTTTCTTATTTACCGAATAAAGATCAACAATCATTGTTATTTGTCTAACAACACATTTATCAAATAGATAAAACGATAGCGATACATTCAGATTTTGAAATTACTCTGTATTTCTTTTTATAACACCATTTGTAAAGGCTTTAATTAGATTTATGTCGTAAACAATAATAAACATGAAAATCAGCTGATTTCTGACAGATGTAAATACTTTTACAACTACATCATAAATTGCTTATCGTTATAAACAGATTCAATTTTATTATCCAACTTCCTATCCTCGTACACAATGGTCCAAACAAAAATCTAATTTGTTAGCTATTTTCGTAAATTAAACTGCTTAATAAGAGAACTGTGTATAGATATAAACAACGAATACAAAAACGTTAACTGGCGTGCATCTCTGCAGTTGTACTATGCAGCACAACAATATAAGTTGACCAATAACGCAAAGTAAGCTTACCTGGCTTGAATAATTCCTGCGCTATTTCTTGCCATGTAGATTCCCTGGCCAAAATATTCTTCCTAGAAGGGTCAGATAAATTGTACAAATAACTATGGGGCTGTACTAATTCTACAAGCTTTTCATCCTCTTCGGAAGACCACCCGACTGCGTTCAATGGCATTTTTGATTTCTCGTTGTCACTTGCGTTACGACGTCAAAACAAAATGTCTGCCACCTATCACAAACGAAAATAGCCGCGCTGCGCAGCACGACGTCACAAACTAGCGAACACTGAACGCTTGAGAATGCGGTGTTCCATTTTGCTGTTGAAATCCTCGTTTCTGATTGGACGTTAAAAATGTGTCAACTTGACGTCATTTGGCGTAGTGTGTCGATAGCGCCATCTGTTACGGGCTGAATAGTTTATCACGCCCTCTGTTGTGAAGTAGTAGTACTATTTCTTTTACTTTATTCTGTTAGATGGCATTGTCTTTTATTTGCTAATTGTTTTTTTACTCTTCTGTTATTACTAATCAATTATAAATTTTATAACTAATCAATTATTACGAACACTGTGCGTTACACGGAATAAAGAAAGAGATATTGTAGGACTGAAATTTCATAAACCCAACTTGACAACTTCTTAGGGGAATTTAAACATTATCTTATATCTGTAGACAAAAAGATAAGAAACTACAAGTTTCCGTTATCAGGTTTGATAATAAAAGCTCTTACCGAGATTACGCCAGCTTGGCGAGCTTGTTTAGTCTGTGCACACTTGATAAGATAGTGTTTGTTTCTTGTGTGGCCTCGCCTTAGCTTATTTAACTGAGTCAGCGTTTTAGTTCTTGTTTTGGGCACGAGAGAATAAAAATACTTATCAATGTAGGTAGTACCTCAAATATGAATATTATTTCTTGCACTTTTCAACTGTATTTTGTGTTAAAAATATGTAATTACGTACTTTCAAGTAGAAAACATATTTTATTTTCAATGGTGCCAATCAGTTTACTGTTCATAAAACTTCATTTGAGTAACTTACGTTTTTTTTATATGTGGAATAAGCATGACAGGTCTGTAAGGATAGAGATATTTGGCACTCCGTGCTCTCTGCCTACCCCATAAGGGACCTGGCGTGAGGATATGTATGTATGTACGTTCTTTTTCCAAGTAATTTAAATGAATATATCTAACTCACGTATATACTACCTGACTTTTTTGGTGAAAGTAAGAGACAAAAAAATTTAAGAGTTTTACGTAGAAAAACTTGTATCACTCCCTCTATATTTCATTAATGAGAAAATTACAAGTGCTTGGAAAGTTCTAATTGATAGTTAAAATGTATTGTATACATTTTACATCGAACCAGTGTAGCACACACCACGCTTACTATTCAAATGAAATTAATGTGTTTCGGCATTCGAACACACAAATAAGATATTAATAAGAATTATAGTAACAGATTAACTGTATTAAATAGATTTAGCTACTTGTATCGCACTTGCGCGTTCGAATGAACACTAACTAATTGGCGTAAGATGTAATCGATTAATATCGGATGTTCTCTTTGAAGATGTTTCTAGGTTGGTACCTACGCCGTTTTGAAATAACTCCACCTTCATTAGTGCGGAGATAACTTAAATAGGTGTATCGGTGAAATTTATGTTACGCTCTTCTTATCACAAATTTGTTATTGTTAATTAAGAGTGGAAACTGGACGGTTGCTAATGAAATTTCAACCCGATTATTAATATTCGCGATAAAGATCGATTTATTGGCATCGGTTAGGTCAAATGCACGATTTTTCAGATATTAGTCGCAAGTGGTGGGTTTTTGAGTATTTTGTATTAAGCATTGCGCATTTTCGATTTATATTTATGCACATATCATCAACATAATCAGTCCGCTTAATCCCGCTGCTGGACAGAGGCTTTCATTAAGTGTTTTTACCCATAATCCCCAGACGGGGCACGCAGGTTGGCGGCCAGGGCATGTAACCGTGCTTAGGCAAACCGCGCCACCGAGTTCGATGTCAGTTTGCGTATATCGTCACTCCATCTAGCTGGCTGGCGCCCTTCGCTATGTATGCCACGCCGTGGTTTCCACTCTAGAGCACGTCCACTCCTACGGTTATCGGTTCTGCGACAGATGTGACCAGCCCCCTGCCACTTGGACTTGCTGATTCCTGGGACTATGTCGATAACTTTAGTTCTCTATCGGATCACCATATTTCAGATTGGATCCTCCAGAGACACTCCGAGCATAGTCGTCTCCATAACTCGTTGAGTGACCTTAAATTGTTAGACCAGTAGCACTGTGAATGTCCACATCTCGGCTCCGTATGTCAAACAGGTAGGACGCACTCATTGAAGACTGAGACATATCAATAGAAGAAATACGACCGTTAAATATAAAAATGAGACATAAATAAACTTTCTGTCCGTTCATCACATCGCCGAATAACTGTTCATTGAAACATTTATTGACAATGCAACGAAATGTTTATTCATACGGAACTGTGGACGCGAGGGTGCCGATTAGTCTACCGTGTCTCCTCTTTCCGCTCGTATGGAACACGTGATGTAGTTACAAGAAATATATACTTCCTTAATAAAACAAATATTGTTATATTGTCATACTGGGTCTCCAGCGGGGTAGACAGAGAGCACCGAGTCCCCAAATATCTCTAATTCTTACGGACTTGATAGACTTCTTCAATCATCACTCTTCTTAATAAAAACAATAACCTTCCTTTTTTTGGAATTATTCGAATTTCGAAGCGCGAAGTTAGTAAATCTATAAAATCAAACAGAATTGTTAGTCGAAGCTGACTTGCTGCACTACGGATTTATTTGCGAAGGAATTTGGGTATTTAAACTTAAACGTAACTGGTGAAACGCCGAAGTGTACCACACACTCCTGTGTGTGGTACCACTCTCCACACACACCTCTTCGGTGATTACAGGCGTGATGTTGCGTTTATATATATTCGTATATCAAATGCAAAACAACTTATATTTGTATTAAACAGGTTCATATTTAACCGCGGCCGATAAATGACTTGACTGTATATTTGTGGTTGTTATTATTCACCACGATATTTTTTACCCTTATTGTTGACAAGGGAAAACACAATATGAAAATCCGTAGAAGCCGAGACGGCCCCTCTGTAGCGAGATATTAGTGACACAATTCATACATGTTCAGCATTCTGTATTCTTTTGCATATGTTATTCTAAAATATTTGATAATATATTACGGTTTTAAGTGCAACTCAAGGGCCAAATAACGGTTTCTCACTAAATTGATATCGATAATATATTGTGTAAATACATAAATAAGACAAATATTTTAGATGCGCCTTGCTTTACTTAACTTGTTTAAGATTATGTACAACGTGTTTGATGCAGATACATTTATACAGTTTAGTGGCCACGCCTGCATCACAAAGTAGATTATTAAGGAAGTAAATCAATAAGATTCGTGTGTCATAAATTTAGCTGAGGCGAGTTGTTCGTTAGCGCATTGATACCTATACGAAAATGTAACATAACATAAATTAACACTTTAATATGCTAAATATTGCATGTTTCTCGATTAAAGTATTAATATCATGGTATATTCCAAACTGTTCCCAAACTGATATAAGTTCTAGTCGCACTCAGCGGACCACTAAAATGTGACAGGATTGTATGTCCGCAACTGTGTCATCTTCATTTTGTTTCATCATAATCAGCAGCCTATCTTAGTCCACCGCTGGACATATGCCGCCCCTAGATGGCGCCACCCCATCCAGCTTACGTCTGTAGCCTTTCGCAAATCGTCATCCCACGTAGCCTTTTGTTTCAAGTTACAGAAATCAGAAGTCCGTTCATGATAAGTGGTCACTGTCACATACCTGCGTTTACGTGCGTAAAAAAATAAAAATTAGTTATGTTCTATTGTAACTCCTTGTTCCCATAGATACCAAGGTATCCTATAGCCCTCTTTATTCTAAGAGCAGACTCGTGAACGACAAAAATGGTTGATGATGACGATCTCTCTAACTTTACTGTACTTTTATAACAATTGTATACTTGACAAGTTTCTTTACGTGTAGCATAAAACCGTTAATAAATTCGTTTACACAAATACTGTGGAAGATAATTTTTTTGTTAATTGTTATGATAATATCTGACTTATTCATCGTTTTCTGTAAGGCGTATGAAAATTCCAACCTACACTAGGCCAGAGTAGTATACTATATCCTTAAACCGTCTCATTCTAAGATTAGACCTGTCTCTAACAGTAGAACGATAAAAAAACGGTTGATTGATACTGATGATGTACTTACAGTTATTTTTGTTATAATTACATTTTAGCTATTTAAAGAACTATTATAAATTATACGTGTGTAGAATTTCC
Organism: Apyrrothrix aesculapus; assembly: GCA_018245815.1. Lineage (NCBI taxonomy): Eukaryota > Metazoa > Arthropoda > Insecta > Lepidoptera > Hesperiidae > Apyrrothrix > Apyrrothrix aesculapus. The sequence goes on along the minus strand of DWEH01000652.1, from coordinate 3,502 downwards.
ATGCATGTTATCTGTTTACAAGATCTACTACGCAAACTAGACGAAAGGACAGTCAAAACGCCGCGCGTGCCATAAACACAGTTGAAATCCGCGCCGCGAGCCCTGCGCACGCGCATGTTGTCGTTGCGCGCTCAATTTGAATTTCGAATATAGTTCGCTTGAATTCGAACTCGTATTGCTTCGATCCTAACGAACATCTATTACTGTCTTTTTTTTATAAAACTTCCATTCGTATAGTGTGGCGTGCCAGTTCAGTGATTACACAATACAATTTTCGTGTGAGTTTGCAAAATTGATGCGGATCGGCGTTACGGTGTTTCTATCAGCTTTGACAGGCCGAAGAGTTGTCAAATCTGATAAGATTTTGCGATTTAACGTGTACCGGCTCTCAAGTACAAGTATCCCACTGAGTGATTGACGGGCGGCGCCCTAACGGCTTCATGTATTAGCTTGTGATGTCAATTTAAGCATACGCAAAGTTATTACGACATTATAATTAATTTAATCCGAAGGTAACCCCACCGCTTTTTCGTTGGGCAACTTTTGACGCAGTAATATTACTATTTTGTTTTTAGTACTAGATTCCGTAATTGGTAATGTTAGTGTAGTGTGTGATTAAATTCACATGTCGTATCGCGTATGTAATGTTCATTGGTTCGCGGAATCAATCGAAAATTATATAATCACAATAGCAGTTTGTTTTTCTTAATAATTTACACAGAAGTCACTATCAAATGCAATAAGTTTTACACTATATTAATGTTATTTTTAAATCTTGCATGTTAGTAGTCCTTAAGCACAAATTGTTCCATTTTTGAAATTCTAGTTTAGAAATTACTGCCTCGTTGGTCGTGTGGCGGCGTGCGACTGCCGATCGTCAGGTCGCGGGTTTAAATCCGGGGTCGGGTACTATTGGATTTTTGTAACTAAAATTTCTAGTGGTGGCTCGGAGTCTGGATTTGTGCCTAGTGTGTGCCCAATAGGCTTCCCCTTATTCCATTGTGGGACGTAAACGTAACTGGTAAAACGTGGGAGTGTACTACACTCCTCTGCCTACTTCTTCGGAGATTACAGGAGTGATGTTCCGTTTTTTTTTCACTTAGAATATCATTCGTTACGCTTGTGCTTGTTTTTCGTGTAACCATCTGATTTTCCGATGGATAACCACATGAACAGCGTATAGACAAGATTACCGTAACCATAAAATAGACTGGTAGATCATTAGACAGCTTTAGACAATCGACAGTTTCGATCTTGAATGACTTAGGAACAAAAAAATGTACAACAGGATGCGTTTCCAATTGAGTCCTCAGGAATTGCAACCCATTTGAATTTGACCCAAACGCTAAGTGTAGGCAGTTTTCATAGTACGCCAGTAATCCTTGTGACCTACATGCTAGTTCGGTACCATTTCGTCTATCAATACTAAGACGTCCACACCCACATCGAAAAGTCACTTTGCAATCCCACTACGCTTGACTTGAGACATAACAAAAATATTGACGGACCAGCGAGAAACATTAGGCGTCGATATATCTTCGAATAAGTTTAATCAATTTCTATCATTTGCAAACCATACACCACCTAGCAATATATCTTAATCTTTGTAACAATGGATATACTATAGGTGCTATTAGCGAGAACAATAGTCTCATATATAAAGCAATACGATACAATGCAAAATATTTAATTAACGAACATTTGGCGGTCTTATCGCTATTAGAGCTGTTTGTTACTGACAATTAATCCAAGTTTTATCTGTGTTATTATTACTATATCATGCCAAGTCCCTTACGGGGTATGCAAAGAGCAACGAACGCCAAATATCTCTATCCTCACAGATTTGACGAGCTTCTTCTCTATTTATCAATCTCTTGAAACGCGCATCTCGGTTTCGGAGACTGTGTACAGGTTGTGGTGGTACATTCAGGTGGTCTCCTTTCCCTTTGCCACGTTCATGAGGAAAATGAAGCTTTGAATTCTTCTACTCGTTATTATGATCGAATTTAAAAATTCCATCACAAGGCCCTTATCCTAAGCACCCACTTGTTCTAGGTTGTGCTGATTAACTGAATACTTACGTTAAGATTGTAATTAAGTGATTTAAACGTCAATCAATCGTACGTCATGTCCTGCTACCAGTCGATCAGTTTCGAGTTTAATTTTTATACGACTATATAGTTTGCGGTTATCTTTGGCTCCATAAATGTAGCTAGTACTTATAGTAACATAAGAAAAGGATTAAAATTAATGAGTAAAAAATCATTTAATTCTCTTAATTGTTTTTAACAATGACGTATTATTTTATAATTCTTTAAATGCTCAAAATATAATCGCTAAAGAATTTTAATTGTCAGGTTACATTGTTTAAGAAAAATCTTTAATCGGTTATTTATGATCATTTGTAACTTTCCCTTACTTAAGACTTTTTGTGTCGTAAATCCTTGTCTTTTTTTTACTTAAAGCTAAACAAAAACCTCCACCCAGCATTGACATTTTGGAATGCAAGGTAGTTAAATTATATTCACTAAAATCTTTCATTATTTCAGTAACAACTCTCATGCAGTACTCGGTTGTAGAGTTTATTTTTGATATTAAAGAATGAATTTACAACTATCATTGTATACGTATGTACTTGAACCATTTCATGTGATACTTGACCCATTTTTAATATGAATTAATATCGAATAACAGGGATTATAGGTACTAAACCGACCTCTCATAGGTCAAAACATACTTAGCGATTTCACGAAACTCTTAACATCCTTATTTACCCACTATATGAACGGAATTGGTCCAGTGTATGTAGTGTACAAGTTGTTACTTTAGTCCATTATACATAATCGACTATATTTTTTTCTGTTAAATATGTCTTTCAAGAGCCTTATCCGGTCTATTTGGCGTCCGCCTTCCTTCTCTTCGTTTTTCATAGTGCAAGTTTGCAACGTCTATGTTAACGGTAGCTTCTCAAGTTTGCTTGCAGCATCGTCAGTCGTGTGTCTGGATTTTCACGGGTACATTTGCCCAGAGGCAAGCATAGATTAAGTCTCGTCATGTGATCTTCTGGAAGACTTTACACATGTTCTGTCTAACAGAAACACTCCTTTTAAACTCGTCGATTATTATATTATTCAATTCATTTTCTAATGTTTGTTTGTTCTAATTTATTTATTTTTGTTCTAACTAACACGACCAATGACTGCCTCGTTGGTCGTGTTGGTTGCAAACGCGACTGCCGATTGAGAGGTCCTGGGTTCAAATTCCGGGTCGAGTACTATTGAATTTTTCTAAAAGTTTGAATTTCTGGTAGTGGCTCTGTGGAGTGTCAGGAGTGGCTCTCTGTGGTAGTGGAGTCTGGGCTTGTGCCCGGTGTATGACAATAGGCTTACCATCTGTTCCATAATGGGACGTAAAGGTTTTTTTTATTTTATTTATTTAGCTATAGGCTCGCGTTTGACTGCTATCCCACCTGATGGAAAGCGGGATGCAGCCTAGGATGTAG
>DWEH01000651.1:0-11025 GCA_018245815.1 Apyrrothrix aesculapus | reverse complement strand
ACTCGACCCGGGATTTAAACCCAGGACCTCTCGATCGGCAGTCGCGCTTGCAACCAACACGACCAACGAGGCAGTCGTATAAGTGCTTTATCTTTTATTTTATGATTTTCGTTGCATTAAATTACCATGTCTGTAAAAGAGATTTGATCCTTCTGATGGACCCTATCGATTGATGCCAAAAAAGTACAGCGTTGGTTTTTCGAATTTTAGCCGGTTCTATTACCGGGTATGGCAATCATATTTTCAAAAACCTTTGAATGTAGTTCTGTTTAATTTCAAAAATAAATGAATGTTTCCTTTTAGCAAATTTTTCTATCTCCACTAATTAGAGTACTTTCCCTCCAGGTGGGATTAGAAAATTCCACCCTGTCTATTTATAGTATATAGCCTAGTCAAGGGAAGTGTGTAATTCTAAAGATATAACTAATTTTAATAATACCTAAACAACTTCTTAAGTATCTTTATTTATGTAGCCGAGTAAAATTTTTTATCATTTTAATTCTGTTGATAATTAATTAATTACTTTAGATTATGTTACAGAAAAGAAATACATGGGAGAGGGACCGATGCATAATGTATCTAAATCTATGTTCCAAGTGAGCACGAAGTAGCGTCAATCACACTGTATTGCTCATAAGATCGATACCAGTTTCAGGCAGAAAATGTAGGAAAGAGCAGTTCTTAGCTCTTAGGCGAAAGGTAGCCCATGCAGCAGACACACCGTGAGTTCGTAGAATTAATTAGGGCGAATGACGTGAGTGATGTTACACCAGAAACAGTAGATTATGTTACAGAAAAGAAATACATGAGAGAGGGACCGATGCATAATGTATCTCATTCCATGTTCCAAGTTGGCACGAAGTAGCGTCAATAACACTGTATTGCTCATAAAATCGATACGAGATTCAGGCAAAAAATGAAGGAAAGAGGAGTTTTTAGCTCTTAGGCGATAGGCTCAACACACCGTGAGTTCGTGGAATTAATTAGGGCGACCAACGTGAGTGATATTACACCAGAAATAGTGCGGGCGCCAGTAAGTCAACTGCAACTGTAAAACGATTTTTAGGCTTATTAGAAATTTAACTCGCAGACATTACTATACATTTTAACTAGAAATTCTAGCTAGAAAAATCCAATAGTATCCGACCCTGGATTTGAACCCAGGACCTCTCGATCGGCAGTCACACTCGTTACACTCGACCAACGAGGCAGTCAAAGCTATGAGAAACGTACAACAATATAAGAATTATTATCTACACCCCCACCACATACGCATCTTTCATGACTGGTATATTGCGGAAAAATTGAAGACACCGATTAAGACACTGAGACACTGACTGCCTTGTTGGTCGTGTTGGTTGCAAGCGCGACTGCCGATCGAGAGGTCCTGGGTTCAAATCCCGTGTCGAGTACTGTTGGAATTTTCAAAAAAAATTAAATTTCTAGTAGTGGCTCGGAGTCTGGATTTTTGCCCGGTGTATGGCAATAGACTCACCACCTATCCCATATTGGGACGTAAACGTAACTGGTGAAACGTGGGAGTATACTACACTCCTCTGCCTACCTCTTCGGGCATTACAGGCGTGATGTTACGTTTGGAGAAACCGATCACTTGACTCGGTCTAAGGGATATACTTATATTATATCCGGTTAGACCTTCTTCCCCATATAGATATATCTTCAGCCTCATCTGGTATAAATATAGTCTCAAATTCCAATCAGAGTGAAGAATCCTTCTCCAAACAAGGCACCTGTGTAGGCAGACCTCGACGACGGAGACGCGGAGATGCGGAGGTGTCCATTGCCGAGTCGAAGCTTCAAAAGAAAGTGAAGGAGTGCCAGTGGTTTAGTAAAATTACGTAGCGACGACCACTGTGAGGCTTAAACCGGTTGACGTTCAGGATAACTCACTGTTAAAAATAATACATAAAAAACATTAAGCCTCACAAGTGTTCAGATGCCTTCGTGAAGAACGCTTCCTTGTGCTTGACTGCCAAAGCTCTATGTTCTGCAATCCGCACTGGAGTATTACTGCAGTATAATTGGAAATTTAATTTGGAATTTCAATACTAAGCATAAATGAATTGCTAATTTAACACATAAAGGACTCCACAGCTAAATCCACACAAAGATAACTAAAGTAATGTAATGTAAGTAACATCTTTGGACCCCGGATATCGAACATAAGCTCTATTAATCACAGACCCTTGTGGGATCTTAAGCCTTGTCCTTTATCCGAACAATTATACCCCCAACGGTGTTCGTTAAGTTCAATATGTACTTGTATACATCTTGTTGTTATACAATGCAGAATTTTCTATTTTTAACAACTGGAACTCTTAACTGCTACGTTATAAGCATATACCACGACAGGATTTAGTAGTTGACATAGCTTAGCTGCTGTTACTAAAATTCTGCTTTTTACGCTATGTAGGGCTTGAATGCTTGACACAAGCATCTAAACTTTGAAGAATTGATAAACCTCGCTATAACGACGAAAGGAAACATCGCGGAGAAACCAGCACATCCGAAAGTGGCTCAAAATATTCTCTAAGCCACGCAGTTTACCAGTCATTTATTCAAATTAATAGACGTGGTATCAAATCTTCTTTTTTTGGTAGGACACGAACTCCCAAGAGCAAACGTTACAGACGTTGATGGAATGAGTGATATTGGAGTAGGTGACGCTTAATAGATTAACGTCACAGACGTAATTTTCTTTTTATCCCGACACACAATTCTGAGCGGTGTCACGGTTCCAACATACTTGTAATACTAATATGTCAACATAAGTATTATAATTATACATAAGATAAGATATCAACATAAGATGTCCCAAGATATTATACATATATAGACATTCGTCCAAACACATACATTAAAAAAACGAATTTAGCTAATCCTCTAAGGCTGTTGCAAACCATTACATATTCTACTCAACCTCTATTGTCAGTTCCGGTTGCCAAAGTCCTTGATTTACAGGAAAAATATGCTGTCATATGCCATAGCCTTCATATCTGTCTTTATGGTAAAAAACGTGTGCCATTTACATAAGTTTTATTCGAATGCTAAATGGATGGGCGTTGTCCCTTTTAAATCATAGCAGAGTCTACACAGAAGTGATTGTTTTGAGGAGTGGGTATAAAAGTGATTGTTCAATATGCAGTTTTCATTGTATTCAATACATTGTATACTTTCATTGTCTTTAATACGAAGTCGAACACATTATTAGGGGTAGATTATTTTATATTTTAGATTGTTTGCCCAAAAGCCAGGCAATTTGTCTAATCTATGTATGAACATATAAATTTTGAGTTTGTTACACTTAATGAATTAAGTGTAACAAGCACTGCGGATGATCTTAGCGGTCCCAAATGTAAAATAGCTGTAAAGCTATTATGCTTAAATAGGTACTTCAAGTTCCGGAAGACTAAAAAAGTTATTAGTTACTGTCATGTTATTCATAGTTTTACGTTTTAGCTTGGAAAGTATTTAGTCCAACTTTAGTTTTACAGATTAACATTTTAAATATTCCAGGTAATTACATTAGCTTGGCTCTTGGATATTCTGCTATTTGTCATACTTTGTTTTCCAGAAGCATCAACGTGAACGGCTTATCTCAGTCCACTGCTGGAATAGGCCTCTTCTAATTAGAGCCATAACGCCCTGTCATCGCCGTATCCGGCTTCTGCCTGCAAACATTCAACAAGTCAGCATCCCACTTCTAGCCAGACTACCATCACTTCAGAAACAAAGAAAATGTTAACGTATATTTTTCGCTACAACGGCTGAAAATGTATAAATAAAAGACACGTTATAATTAAATAACTTACTATTAAATTATGGATCGTAGTTCCTTAACGCAGCTTGCTATCGCAACGCTTAATACCTATCGATATTGAATGATAGAAATGACAGAAATCGTCACGTAAGGAAATATCGTTATGAATAGGCATATGCGGCGGGGGGAATCTCGATACTCGCATGCATACACACACTCTTATACAATAGAAAGAGACAGGGAGTAATCGTTCTCATTTTGTCATTCTTTCGTTTTCCTTTGTTTCTACATGTCCGGACCATCGAAGAATGTCTTTTCTCACTTTTGAAAGAGAGTTTTTAAATAACAACAACATATATCACACAGATTTTTTGCATCAACACTGTTACTACGTAGAGCATTAATTGGTAACGAAAATACACGGTAATACGGAGTCCCTATTTGCCTGGATACTAATGGCATCGAGCATAAAATTGGAAAATATCAAACCGCCGGCGGTAAGCATTGCACCCGACAAGCTAATTAGGCAAATAAACGAACCAGCTGAAAGTAAACCACGGGTCATTCGTGGAAGCCTACCTATTTATGTATGTATGTACATTGAAATACATTCATGAATATTTATAGCTCTACAGAGTACATACATATTTCAATACATATTTCAATAGATTGAATGCTAATTGGTAATTCGACATCGTCGTCATTGGTCTTTTTATCATTCCATTGATTGAGATGATTCTTCTCTCAGAATCAGACGAGTTAAGACCGTAATCTACCTAGCCGGGGAAGTGCAAGTCGGTAGACTTCGCTGGCCTTAGAGTGGATATCCACTACGTTCGCGCTGCAACTGCACTCACCGCTTCTGCAATTGCTCATGTGGAGACGGTACGTGCATAGCGATAAAATAAACGCGTGTTCCACGATTCCCACAAGAACACGACGAAGAACATGAACACCAACACCAACCATTCTCTACTAAAGTATGAAAGTAAGAATATAGAAGAAGCACGTCAGGTCTGTAAGGATTAAAGCATTTCGACGTCGGTGCTCTCTGCCTACCCCGTGAGAAATCTGGCGTGAATATATAGTATGAAAAATAATAATCTACAAAACTACTTTTGACGTTTTTAGCAAAATTGTAACCAATTCACATTCGGTCATAACTTTTGCCCCACCACAAATACAAACGCGAAATTAATAAAAAGCTATACCCACATATAGTATGTCACTTTATGATGAACGTTTTATATATAATTTGTAGACCTGATGGTAAGAGACTGGTCGCACCTTAAAAGATAAACTTAAGCTTTATCGAACATCTAAATCGGTAACGGATCCCGTATCAAATTAATCTATACCCAACAAGCTTGTCACTGAAGTGTTTTTACTACTGAGCACTAAGTTCTCGTGGTTTATTTGTCTACCTATCACAACCTTTATCACCGAACATTAGAGTATAAAGATGGCTGCTGAGGCGAATGTTAGAAAAGGAATCGTACCACATAAAACTATGTACATTGCGTTATTATTAATGCTACTAGTTTTATTCCATGTTCATATCGTTTAAACAGTCACTCCCAGTAATACAAGTCCCTTAGGCCCGACAATGCAACATGGCATTACGTCCAATCAATACATTGCCGAATATCAATCTGCAAAGCAATATTCATCACACTTGGAGAGCAGCATTCTTTACACATATCCTTCCGGAAAGCAACATTAATTACACATATCCATCTGCAAAGCAACATTCATTACGCAAACTATCACAATTAAATATCCTATATCTCTCTTGGATTATTTCGAAATAATATATTGAATAAAATCAGGTGATCCGCACGAACGGAGGGTTGGATGACCATTGAGGCATAAAAAGGGTTCTAACTCAGCTTCCCGGAATGGCAAACGAAGGGTAATAAATGTCTTATATAATTTGATATTTGATCGAGTTACTGGCCATTGAATTATTTATCGAATAACAGATTTATAAAGTATAATAAACTGGTAACTGGAATTATAATGATATTCAAATGTTTGAAAAAAGTTCTAAGGACTGAGTTCTACCGAGCTTATAATTTAAATTGTGTTCGTCTGAAATATCATGAAATTGATTTAATAGGAAAAAGTTCGTTAATTAATCTCTCTTTAAAAGCAATCTGGAGTGAGTTAAGGAATAAGTTCGGAGAGAATTTACCAAAATAATCTCCTGAACTCTCTTCTTAAATATCTTCTACGTAAGTAATTTATCATACTTATCATCATGTTTACATCAGATCTAATCAATAGTTTGTAAAATATTTGGTTACGAATTATGAAGGGATTTAGAAAAGTACATGTCATGTTCTGGTATACCTATTAAATGAACCGAAATGCAAAGGGGTTGGAAAGGTGTAAGGTGAGGAGGTTTAGGTGGCCCAGCCAACATCGCCTGTCCGTGATGCACCCTGGTATGTAACAGACGAGGTTCTAATGACCGGCTGATCGCAGTGTGCAGTGGCCTGCCTAAGTACAACTAATTGCCTAGGCCCCTGACGGACAGCAACGGAGACGGTGCGAGAAGATGTGCTTTGCGATTCCCTACCATCATGCCCAGCGTGGGAATTACGGGTAAATACGCTTTAGACAGGCTAATCATGCCCAGCGTGGGAATTACGGGTAAATACGCTTTAGACAGGCTAATCATGATGATTATGATGCCAGAAAAAAATGAGTTGCGCATATGGAATAATTATAAACTTTTTTTTAACTTGAAACAAACAGATACTTTTTTTACTTAAAATTTCCAGTTGTTCCAGGCAACATATAGCCTAACTAGCCCTAACTGATCGTCCGACTGACTAATTGGTTGTATAAACAGTTAAGCAGATTGTCCCGTGTTTTTACTTATAGGGTCTTGTAGGGTATATACGTTAAACACATGTTTTAACCTGTTTGTTTTAATTTTGATTCACAATATGAAATTACCGTCAGAAAGGAATGCCTTTTTATTTAAAAAAATATAAGTGGCTGAGACTGCCCATTCTCCCCGTTTCCCCACAAAGTCTATATCAAGAACACTTGTGTAAGACTCTTTTGTCTCATGAAAAAAGGACCTTTCATTTGCCATCCCTGACAAATTTTTGAATATTGATTATGGTAAAGTATTATTTAAGATTAAAGCTATAAGGGTTACATTCGCATTTTCTAACAGCTGTACGTCGAGCACTGACCACTTGTTCCTAAGATGGTTTTTCGGTAAATTTATCAAAAATTTAAATTTCATCTTAAGTATTACTTCGCTGAACACGGGCATAATATTTTTTTTATTAAATATCTACTCTTTTAACTAACATTAAACTAACATAAAAACGAAAATTACAATAATGCCCAGCATATACATATTAACTTTAAGCATTCAATCCCTCATTAAATATTACGTATTAATTTTCAATATATTAATAACATATAGAAACTGCGAACCTGCTCTCCTTGGAATTCTCCAGAATGTTCTCAAGTCTGGTTGTGAAGGCTGCCATCTCGTACTTGACCAGCATAACAGACCATGGCCTAACCGTTTTCATACTGAGAAGTACCCCGTGTCCAACAGTATACCAACAAAGGGGTACATCATGATGATGATCATAAAGATTATATAAGATCTACATAACGAATTAAAATATCTACTTACCACCGAACGCGATTCTCTATTATTATTATTATTATACCATCACGCCAGGTCCCTTAAGGAGTAGTCCGAGAACTCATAGGGCCAAATATCTCCATCTTTACTGACCTAAAGTGCAGGTATCCATTTAATGTAGAAGTGATACTCCATCCAACTACCGAACCCTTGTATAATGTATACTAAGGCCACATAATCGCGCCCTACATCGAACCAAAATCTTCAGCGCAAATAAAAAACAGTTGATGGAGGTCGTAGTTTCGACAGTGATACGGCGTCGAGTCAAACATTCATTTGGTGCTGTACAGAGCCGACAACGCGTTGATGGGTTGCTCAGTCGTGTGTAATTATTGATACCGTTCTGTTATATTTTTTCCTGTTATTTTCGTACACTTTTTAAATATCTGTATGAAATCAGCCGTTGTTAATATTTAACTATTCAAAACAAGAATAAATATGCTTTTTCTAGTCATGCGTGATCGTAGTAGACAACAGTGGCCGAATCGCGGCCAAGCAATGCCCCATAAAACCATAATAAAACTTTGTTTTATAGCTTTACCACTTCAATAAAATATTAATTTGCTGAAAAATGTTATTATTAAAAGTTACCGTCGAGACCGCACTGCGATCGGCGGAAGCTAACGAAGAAGGGTCTCGGATAGGTCAGAAAATAGTCGGGCTACCCCGAAAACACATACGTAAACTGAGCCGGGAAACTAATAAAAATATAAATTGTAAATATAAAAATGTAATAATTAGTTTACAGTAGTGGTTCGTGGTATGTAAATCAACTAAAGTACAAAAATAGAATTATATGAGTAAATAATATTTTTGCAAGTAACATTTTTTTATCACAATTTTTAGACGGATGGATAGATGGAGGTATCGAGGAAGATCAAGGCACACCTACCTTGATCAAATAGAATAGAACAGATGGGGCAGTCAGAAGTCAGTGGGCACGTACGAAGACCGTGATGAATGTAGAAGAAGCACCTCAGGTTTTTAATGCTGTCCATAACTTAATTCCATGCTGTCTACCTATCCATTTAGAGAGCAAGCTTGACGATATAATGATAAGAATAGTAATTGCAGCACGCTTTGTTTGCCTAAATGTTCCCGTCTTATAATTCTGTTGGAAAAAATCTACATGGAACATTAATTCCCCTGGAAATAATTTTATGTTATTGTACTGTGTTCTCAATTTTTTGGCTGTGCATAACGAATCGCCTCTTTGGTCGAGTGGTTGCAAGCGCAACTGCTAATTGAGAGGTCCTGAGTTCGAATCCAGGGTCGAGTACTATTGGATTTTACTAATTTCGAATTTTCTAGTTAAAATTTCTAGTAGTGGCCCAGAGTCTGAATTTGTGCCCGGTATATGGCAATAGGCTCACCCCTTATTCCATGGTAACGTGGATATAAACCTTACTGGTGAAACGTAGGAGCGTTCTACACTCCTCTGTCTACCTCTTCGGGGATTACAGGCGTGATGTTACATAAAGAAATAAATATAATAATAATAAAAAATAAAAAATTCCATTTTCATGGAATGACGACCGTCCACAGTAACACCTACATGTACCCTGTTATTATTCGGAGAAATAATATATTTATTAACCACTAAAGAAAATTACATGAATAATGACGTCCCGCATGAAATCAATACTGTACCATTCATATAAAACAAGTCATAATGAAACCAACATATTTTGTTTCCCAGTTTCAGAATGCTCTGTATCATTAACGAAGCTTGATAGAGTTTTAATCCTCATATTGCAGCGGGAAATTTTCAGGAATACTTGAGAATCGTATTAAAACAGATTACACATATTATTATCTGTATGTTTTTCCAGCATCTCTATTCGAATTACTGTTTCTAGTGGAAATCATCACAACCTTTAATGTAATAAACTTTTATCATGTTAAACTATAGGACGAATGGCTTCTTGAATTTCGTTTTGTACTATTTCCGTTTAGAAAGAAAGAACCAAAAGGAAGTTGAAACCAGATATGTTGTCAAACTGCTTAATGATCGCTACAGTCCATGGATCCACAAATGTATGAAAAAAGACCTCCAGTACAATCTTCAATTACGTACGTACGTAGCATCACGCCTATAATCCCCGAAATGATACGCAAAGGAGTGTAGTACACTCCCACGTTTCACCAGTTAATATTATATGTACGTCCCATCATGGAATAGGTGGTGAGCCTTTTGGCGTACATCCGGTACAAATACAGACTCCGAGCCACTACTAGTAATTTCCACGGAGAAAAACCGAACCCAGGACCTCTCGATCAGCAGTCGCGCTCGCAAGCGCTCTGCCAACGAGGCAATCAATTCCTCATAATGTTTAAAATGATTTGTGTAACATAAATTGTCAGATTAATTGTAAAATTAAGGGCTAATAGTATTGCAAGGTACATCAATATGAATCCGACACGTTTCGTTTGAAATTTTTAACGGTAGTACTCCTCTGCTTACCTCTTTGGGGAAATACAGGCGTGATGTCATGTTATAACATTTTCTAGATTTGTGAATACAACAATATATGTAACTGGCAGATTACATAAGTTTTTTTCGTAGTCACTTTCCGTTTCCACAGACAAGTATCGAATGAGATAAAAAAATGTATTCAACAAACACGTTAAACAACATAGGTGTTAAAATTCAAGTGTACAAAATGTAACAAATAATACATTTACTCATTTTTAATTCTGAATACCTATATCGGGTTTTCGCATCGTTGGTTACGAGAAATCCACTTCATATGAGGGTGCTGGTTGTAAAACTAAAATCGATCACTTGAGCTCGTGCTGCTAACGCCGTGGCTACTGTCACAAACCTTGAGAGCGCTAACGGACCCGGAAAGTTTATGACGGCGTCAAGGGCGAGGGATTGGGAGCTTCTCTATTTCCGTGACCGAAGTTTGATCAGTGACATGGCCATTCGTGTGATTTTGCCTCTGAGGTCGGACAAAGTTACTATTTCCAATTTAACTTTTCCTGGCACTAAAAGCAGATATAGATGCGAATTTGGGCTCATCCCATTTTAGGATGCGACGATTTTATATCCGACAGGAGCAGACTCGTAGGAACAACCATTATTTAGTTGTGGACTCATACTAGAGTGAGCCATTAGTTGTGGAATCTTACTGGGAAGAAAAACCATTAAACATTTCATTCTGTACCGACATCATTTAGGCAAGATTGAATAATAATATGTAAATTCTTATTGAAAGAATAAGTTTAAATAGTACATGAAGTAAAATATACAGATTGAAAACACATTTGAATTTAAAAATATACACATTACATAAAATAAATAGGACGGAATCTGTTTTGCGAGACTACAGTAAGAATATTAACGCATCATACGGTAAGAACCCTGCTATTTTAACAATCTTTTACTATAATATAATTTTTTTCTCCGTGCAATTTGCGTCATAAAACGTCGGAACGGTGAAGCGAGTATTTTGCTCTCTCTCCCACTCACGGGCCTTATGGGTGGGCATAGTGATGCGCATTATTGTTGTCGATAAGCGTTATCGATAGTGTATTTAGTTTTGTCATTATGTGGGATTGT
>DWEH01000650.1:0-11026 GCA_018245815.1 Apyrrothrix aesculapus | reverse complement strand
CCGAGCAAAAAGTCGTCTCGTCGATAGAGAGAGAAAGAGAATGAATTGGTTACTCGTTTCTCTCTTTAAATTATTGTAGCCGCCAGCAACTTCGCGCGTCATTGACTGAAGAAGCCAATCAGATACAATTTAATTATTACCAAATGCATGTTCTGTCTCTTTCTATCACCGGGACATGTTCACTTACATATGCGGTTATAGCTCGCCTGCTCTGTCTATATAATATCTCTCTGGAAAATTTTGTATGAATTGACTGACGGATTTTATTAATAACTACATATTATTACGTAAATAACTAATTTAGGACGTAACTGGACATGTCCCGCGGACGTGCCACCTGTAGAGCAGCTGTGTTATTAAAGTATTATGTTCAAAAATACAAATTATTTATTATTAGGTATTATTATTACAAAGTCAGTTCCTATATTTATTTATTTTTTGTTTTCGCGAGATTAAAGATAAAATGTTTATAGATACGTTTCATTTTTTTTTTTACGATACTTTCAAAAGTTTCTCAGATCTCATTTTGGCAGTATTTTATTGTAATAATATATTATATATATAGTATTCTTGTGCCAATATTGGGCATAGCTGTCTTTAAAACTGTGGCATATGCCGCCACGATGACCCACTGTGGTTGCAGTTTTAAAATTATATAATAATCGTATGACATGGTGTAAGACATTCCTCCATATATGTATTAATTAACAGTGTATAGTCCTAAGATATGTAAGAATATTTAATTTTTTTACTAAAACCGACATATTTGCTATGTATTTATGATATATCATAATGTATATAAACTTACTTGTAACTTATAAACAAACCCACTGAGATAGTCTATGAGAAAGTCCAATCGACGTAGGTAGCTAACTAAGAAAACGTATCAATATATTATTGCTGTGTAATTAAAAATAATGCTTCACTTAAAAACTTTTTTTTAATTTCAATGCTGAAAATCACGACAGAAATAAATCTTTAACTGTACAAATTTACTTCTGTAGTGAAGGTGCGATGGTTTTAGAAAATAAGTCCCAGATATCATAATCACTAAGTCTCCAGCGTGAGAAGCATTATTTAGTAGACTTACTGTATGTGGATGGTTTTCAATCGGTGCTGGTTGCCCGTTCAGTCTAAAAGTCTCGGGTTCAGTTCTTGCATACCCTTACTGTATGTTCTATTAAATGTCTTAATGCTTTCTAATGTGTTTTCTTTAGATTTTCTCCTTGTTATGACACCTTATACCTACATTTAACATTAATGACAAATAAAAAAACATGTGCGACCAAAATCAGTTTATTTTAAATTTTTAGATCCTCGGAATTTCTTCCAGATCGCAATTTTACTAGATTGATCGATATCAATATTAAAGAAAATACTAAAACTAATTTGAATACCAAAAAAATACAAAACTAAATATTTTTTAAGTACTAACATAGATTTTTGGTTAATATAAACTATGTGTAACAAAGAAATAGTTTCTAGTAAAAATTGCGATCGTACAAAACTATGAATTAAACTTAAATCAATTTACATAAAATGTTACATTACTTTCTTACATAAAGCTGACTTTAGAATTTCAGTTCTCATTTTTGTATAATTGAAATATACATTGGATTGCAAAAAATTTACAATGAACAAAATGATATTACTATATTTTACGTCGAAGAACAAAATTGCATTCCTTTAAATGAATTAATGAAACGAATTGTTTACAGATCGAAAAAGAACTGCATTAATGCAAAAAAAATGCATTTACATAAGGGTTAAAAAATATTTGTTTAATAACTTACTTTTTGTTATGAAAACATAATTTTTGTCTCAATTTGAGATAAAACAATATTAAAATATACAAAAAGAATGTTTTAAAGGATAATACACAGAATCAAACTCAGAATATACAAAAAGGTAAATGACTAAAATTGTAACATTATCATGAACCAAAAATGTACATATTTACGGTAAATCGTTAAATTTATGTAATATAAATAAATTCGTGGTATATACACGTGGGAATGAATCGTATTGGGGTCACATAAATTTTATGACCTTCGGTAGGAAAATTTTATCAAAATAAAAGTCATCTTTTTGAAAATCATAAACCTAAGAAAACTTTCAGTAGTTCACAACAAAAACATGTTTTCAATTGAAAGTATTAATGAAGTTAGAAACGCCTCATATCACCAGGAATGGCGTAAATTATACAAGAATTAAAATTTATAAGTTTAGCAATTTTGTGTATAATTTTCTTACAATAGAAAATAATTGCATAGACAGATTTTTTTATATTTAATTTGTCCTTAATGTGGTACTTCAAGGTGTTAATTTTCAACAAAATGCAAACATGAGTTTTCTTCACACTGCAAATATTTTCTGCAATATTGAAATTTGATATGGCATCTTGGAAATAAACAACCAACATGTTAGTGATATTCTGATGGCAATAGTACCAATTGTAAAATTTTAATTTGAACGGAGACAATGTTTTGGTGTAAAGATTCATTCGGGAGGTGAGTGTTGTGACAAACTCCACAAAGTAGTTTTGGGCGCGGCCGCAGGTGCTGACCGTACCCCCGCGGGACGCGTGTGCGCTTAGTAATATAATAAAAAATATCACATTTCTATCAACATTTGTATATTGTATATGGGCTATGGAGACCGCCACGGCAGAATGCAATGTTTCCAAAACCAATCCGTCCTTGAACTGAGCAAAATCTACACATTTCTAGCAGCACAAGGCACAGAATCAGCATTAGATGTTCAATGACAGTACAGCTTGGGGAGGTTCGCAACCAAACTTATATGAAACAAAAATTTCATTTAAGAAAAGTTACAAACTCACTACAGCTGATAATGAAATGTATATCCTCTGCATTTGAGAGTAATCTTCACTAATAGGACAGCAGATGTTGAATCAATAGGACTATTGATATTGAAAACACAGCATTCTGACCTGACGGGCTTTAACTATTGTACATTATGGAGGATAGGGGTAAGAGGGGAGTGGTTGTGTATATCTGTGTAGAAATATATCTGTAATTATGGCTATGAGTGAGCGCGTCACGCGGGCAACTTGCAACTAAGGTACGGGCGCGTCAGTCTTATTCAACGCTCTTGGCGAGAGGAAGAGAGAAGTGGATCAGTCTTATGTAGAACAGCTAACCCATTTCTGAGGCAAATTTGATGCACAATAACACCTGTTCCGGACTGGAGTATGTTGGCTTGGAAACAGTAAAAATCTATACGGTTCTTCGAGTATATGAATAAACAGAAATTTTTTGAGAATAGATTTCTAGTGTCAACCGAGCCAACTCCAATCTGTTCCTAAGTGTTATTCTTAACAATCAATTCTTTAAAGACATGCTTCATAATGCCAAAATTGTATGGTTAACATTTTAATATATGGCCAGATAATTGAGTCAGTAATCAGATCCTTTTGGATGGTCAAATTTGATGTCAAAAATGGGTTGAATATGTGCAAATCTCGCTAACGTTTATGTCCATCCCAAAACCACTTTGTGGAGCTTCTTGGTGCGCGGAGCGCTGTACTGGACCCCGCGCGGGCCGGGGCGCGCGCGGGCACGGCATTGACGGACTTAGCCTAACTTACATCTATATTTTTGCCACAAAACTACTATTCTCACTATAAATAAAATTTTAGCACTGAATATTACCTCTCACACAATGCTACTCATACAAAAAATTTAATTTACAATTTGGCTGTAAGTAGGATCAAATTATACATTCAAATTCATGTCAGATGAGTGTGTGAGATTGTTGTACAGATGTTAAAAATGCAAATAGGTAGAATTGACATAGTTTTGTGGCAAACGAATCAAATTTTTCCACTGTGGCTGGAATATTATCACAAGTAAACAAGGGCTATTTTTTAATGTTTCAATGATTTTCAACTATAAAACTTAAATATCTTTATTATTAGGTATAAGATGTTTATATGGTTGCAACTTTAATATCTGGAATATTATTGAAATATTTCGATTTATATTGGAATGTACATGAAGAATAAATTTATAGAATCTTCTCGATAAGTCCTTCGAGAAATTCTTGTGAGAAACTTTCCCTCAGCAATTGTTCTGGCAGAGAATATGCCCCCTATAAACCAGTTTTAGGACAATATACCCAGTTCTGGCTATTCAATGTTTCGAAACAGTTATCAGGGAATAATATTGCAGCCACAGCACAAAAACTCAAGTTACCTTTTGTCTCGTTGAACCAAAAGCAGGTTTTAACACTTACAACTATATATAAAAAAGTGGTCTCCGTCGCTTGTTTTGTGTGAGAATACATGTTTAAAATCCCTGCCCTCGCCGTTCATATTGTTACTAGATCCGTTTAAATACATTGCAATTGAAATATATTAAAAAATTTCAAGTTCAAATGTTGTTTATAAATTTAACGGTTACTTTTGGAAAAATTAAAGATGAATATCCATCAAAATATACAACCGATCATAATCTAATTTAAATTTTTAAGTTTTTTTTATGCCTTCAATTGTCTTTTTTGTGATTTACCTACGAGTATAGGAGAGAGAGGGATCAAAACTGACCAAACATACTACAAGACTTCCTACTTAAATTTATGCACAAATACTTCATATAACAATTGAATACATAACTTGCAATATCATGTATAGGTAATGATATTCAGATCGATTATTAAAATTTATAGATTTTTACTATGTTTTGTTGGAAAACATGTAAAACAAAACATTTATAGCAATGTATATAAAAAGATTATGATATATTTGATATTTTATGTTTAATATGTTATGTTTAATTTGATATGTCATATGCAGATTTATAGTTTAAAGAGCCTGGAGTTGATATTCATATTGTTAGTTAAGTAGAATTCGAGAAAACATATTAGTGGACTGGCAAAGTAAGCTGTGAAATTATTACCAACAGAACTGAGTATGAGTCCGGAAAATTGAGTGCTGTCTTTTCCAGGTTGGTATATTAATTTATGGTAACGACATGGATTTACAACACAGCCTACGAAGTGTGGATATAATTATATGAATTCTGACTTTAAGCATGTCTAGCCCGGATGTGCAAAATTAAGGGTTAATTGTAGGGCTCCACACTTGCGGTCAAGTAGAAACAAATGATAGTTTTATGTAAAGTTACGACTCATATTGTGCTTGGCGGGATTTATATGTAAATATTAATATATAAAAATACTTATCGAGCTACCCTGTGATATCGCACAAAACAAGCACCGGAGAGCTAATCACACATTCTTAACCCAAATGCGGTCCAAATTAAAACAATTCTCAGCCCTTGAGGCCTGTGTGATGGAGGCGTGTGTTACTGTTAGCGGGTCTACGCAACGAAATCCAGCGGCCTGTTGAATCCACCCTTCCTGTTCATATATTGCCTGTACTTACGTTTTAACACCACATGCACTTCGCCTTCTACATTGTCCTCCACTTTCTTCCCTTTGGTGCTGTCGAAGCCGCAAAACCCCATCACTTTCAGCATTTCCTGCTCTTCTGGCGTTTTGCCTTCCAAATCGGCAGGGGTGACTATGGGGCGTTCACCGAAAGCTTTTTTCGGCTTTGGAACGAACGAGGTGCTTGGGACCGGGGATGGCGAGCGTCGCCTTCTTGGTGATGCTGACCGTCTGACGGGAGATCTTCTACGGCGTTCTAGGGACCTGGTTCGAGAACGCGTACGCTGTCTCCGTCTGTCTCTATCTCTGTCCCGCTCCCGTCTTTCCCTTCGGTCGTCACGCCGCCGCGGACTCGGCGACCGACCCATTTGCCTGCAAACATACAATTAATATAAGAAAAAAGGTAATCAAAGAACAATACCTGAAAAGAAATCACTAAATACAATAACATCTAGATAAAATCAGTTAGATGTGACCAAGAAGAAATTTTAAATTATATTTACCTTAAACTTAAGTCAACAGTTTTAAAATTTTGTATAAACTAAGGATAACAGTAACACACAACCTAAAGGTACGCCATTTTAAATGCGTATGACTTTTTGGCAACGTTTTTTGACCAGTTCGGGTATGTTTCGTTTCTCGCAACGTAAAGTGTAAACGTAAAATAGAGGACTTTCATATTGATTTTGATAAAAACAAAAATGTACTAAATATAGTACCAAGAAGTACTTATGTAAAATATTTATAAGAAAATTATGAATAATGGGTTTCACTTTTATTACCATTTCTCTTTTCGTAACTTACATATTAGCAAGCTTTGCATGCAATGGAACGTTACGTACGTTCCATCGACTGATACATTATTCTATTTTTGTTAACTGTTAATAATAATGTAGGAAATAATTTTTTATTATAATAATGATTTAGGACATTGTGCAAACAAACAATTTAAAGTGTTATTTTTAAGTTTTTACAAATTAAGAACATGTCATCCAAGACGCTCGTGGAACGTAAGTTCAGTGTTACAAAATAATCTTTTTTCCCACATGATGAGAAAATAATATAGGAATTTGTAAGAAAAATTAAGTTCTGTTCTTATTATTTATACTAAAATCGTAAATTGATAATTAAGCTTTTAATGTCGTAGGGTATTGAATGAATATTTGACTTATATTTTCATGAAATAATCTTTATGTTCCACGTTTCATAACCTAAATTTTCATCTGTGTACTGTGTATGATTACATTTTGGCAAACTGAATATTATTAAAAATTCTTAGATCATTAAAGTATGAAAAATCGGTACTAGTTAAAGTAGATAATT
Organism: Apyrrothrix aesculapus; assembly: GCA_018245815.1. Classification (NCBI taxonomy): domain Eukaryota; kingdom Metazoa; phylum Arthropoda; class Insecta; order Lepidoptera; family Hesperiidae; genus Apyrrothrix; species Apyrrothrix aesculapus. The sequence goes on along the minus strand of DWEH01000650.1, from coordinate 4,291 downwards.
GGGTAATTTTAAACAAGGTTGCTGCAGCACTGTGAGCAACGCCATCTAGTACAACAAAGGGGAACTAATTGCAGTGCCAGCGACGCTCCGAACGTGCGAACGAAGCCGAAACTAACGCCTACATTGATTTACGGTTGCGGTCGGAGCAGACGGTCTTTTTCCGAACGAAGTCGAAATAACGCGTTCACGCGTAATGTCGGTGGTGCTAGTGCGTTAAAACGTATCGGGAGACGTTCTGTGCGTGTTGTTTCGCTATACTATGCGGTTTGTGTGCTTAGTGTAAGCTAATTGTCCACCGATTCAGTGAAGTTCTAGTGTAAAAGAAAAGTCGACATTTGTCGCCCCACGGAATCTACAGCCGGTGAGTATCGATGCAATGTCCTCAATCGCACTCGAATAAGATAAGATTTCTTTTAAGAATGCGCCCATTGAGTGTGCACCGATAAAATAATCCTGTGATCTTTTGGGTGTGGTTTCTACGGACGAGTCGAATTGGGTCGTTTTTTTTAGCCGTGGACGACGTTCAGTGACTAAGACGCCTTATTTCGGGATACTTGCCGCTTCCAGCGGTAAAATTGACGTAGTTCCAACTTTACTTCCGATTTTTGGTATTAAAATGTAAATATCTTGCTACGCGTTATAGAATCACCGATAATAAAACATTTGTTTTGGTGTTTAATACATTTTCCGTTCCCATCACGCGTCAATTTGGGCGTGACTTCGATCAATTACACCTTATCTTCTATAGGAGTGATGTCACCTCTCAGGGTGCGGATGGCCGTATAACCCGACCGGACGTGATGCGCTGTTGCGTTCAATGCTCGACATTAATGGAGTGACCTATCGAAATCGGTCGGTTAGCTTAGTAATAGTGATGCCATTCGGAATCTGTGGCCAGATTTGATGATTCCAATTTCGAATTGAGCGGCCTTTCGTTTTGCCATCCAATTCACTTGAGTCAATTTTATTGATTGCAAATACAATCAAATCTCTTATATTGAGAACGGCTTTATTTTGTACACTAATTGTTCTTTGTTCAATTGATTTAAATCATCAATGAAATAGTTGAAACGGAATTCGCCTAATCAAAAGCGTTTTTATGCGCCGTACGAAATGTATGACTATGAAACGAATGAACTAATCAGTAAAAGAAATGTACGATTTTTTCTTTGTTCCGCTAAATATAATGATATTTTCACTGGTGTTAATTACAGAAGTATTCTCAACTGAGCACATTACGCCTTAGTGTCTGCACAAGTCGTTTTAGTGCCCACCTACTTCTCCTGTCTCTTGTAAACTGTAACTACATAGATACAACTTGAGCATTTATTTGTTACATCATTTTTGACTGGCCTGTTGATGCAGTGGTCCGTGAACCTGACTATTGCACTGGGGCTTGTGGGTTCGATTCCTACCCAGAAAAAATATTTGTGAGATGAGCATATTTGTTGTCTGATTGTAAAAAAATATCTATATAAGTATATATTTCTATGTATGTATGTAGTTTATCGGCTGTCTGGTTACCATGACACAAGCTCTCTCAATGCTTACTTTGGGATCAGATGGCCGTGTGTGGAGATGTCCCGAGATATTATTATTATTATTATATAGTTTTCTGGGCTTTCAATTATTGTATTGAATTGCTTGTATTATATATATACATGTTTTAATCACAAAATTTCAACCTTATCTGATGTTGGTTTGAAAAATGTCTAGTCTATAGTCAAGTGCAACTTTTCCTTGTAGATCTAGTATTTATAACTTGGTTTTAGCACTAAATCATGAGTGTTTCCAATATTCCGAACAGTCCTAATGGCTTAGTGGATTGTGGGTTTGATTTTTACCTAGAGCGAATATTTGTATGAGTATGATCACAAATATTTTATGATGGGTTAGCACATAATATATTAATTTTTAAATATAAAGAAATTAATCTTTAAATATATATTAATCTTATATCATAAAGATATTAATCTTTAAATATATTTGAAAACGTAACATCACACCTGTAATTCACTTAGAGGTAGGTAGATGAGTGTAGTAAAGTGCCACATTTTACTTACCTACCTACCTACCTTTTCGGGGATTACATTTGTGATGTCACATTTATTTTTCAACTCTATATGACTTTTGTAACATAAGTTTTATGTTGTAAGGCATTCAATTAATTAATATTGTAACAATCCAGAACATATCCAATTATTGCTATCCAGAACAACTTCAACCTCACTCTGACCTCAATTATCATTATTGTGTAATATTATATGCTTGTTGACACTTTGAATAATAATATGTTATCTTACCAAAGTAATATAAAACATAACATCAAACCTTTAATCCCCGAATGGGTAGGCAGGTGAGTGTAGTACACTCCCATATTTCAACAGTTACATTTATGTCCCACCATGGAATAGGTGAGTCTATTGTCCTACACTGGGCACAAATTCAGATTTCAAGCCACTAATACTTTCTACTAGAAAATCTAAGTTGACAAATCTAATATAGAACCCGATCCATAATTTAAACTCAGGACCTCTCGATCAGCAATCTGATCCGATTTCGATCGGGATTGCCTGAGTGGTTTCGGACCCTACCAAGGTCTTCATTGTGAGGTCATGGTTATAGCGAGGTCACTGCAGAGGCTTTCTGTCAGTGATACATCTTTAATGTTCTCTATGCCACTTTCAAAATTTTTTGTAACATATTGTCAGTGATAGCTTTATGGTTTAGAATTCAATGGGCCATTGAAAGGGTTGTAGGTCTAAATCCTGGTGTGCTCCTATACAAAAAACATTATTTTAATATAAAGTATCACTTGATGGAAAATATTGGAAGGAAACCAGTACACCTTAGAATTATTCACAGTGATCTCTAAGGTGTGTGAAGTATGCCAACCCAGACTGGGCCAGTGTGACAGACTGGGGTCTCAACCCTCTCATACTAAGAGGACACCCGTGTCCAGCTATGGAACGATAAGAGGGTTGATGATGATTCTAATAATCACTCTTTTTTACAAATTAATTTTCTCATTTAAGGGTAGCAGGAAATTAATAAATTTCACTGTAGTGCAATTTTATGTGGAAAATATTTAAAGACAAATTTTAAAATTATATTATTTCTAATGTCAACATACTGGGTTCCTTACAGAGTAGCCAGAGAACACCAAGTGCCAAATATCTCTATTTATACCAAACTGGCATGCTTGTTCTACATTCATCATTAAATTATATTACCAACCTGCCAGGACCCTCATGGGTTAGGTAGAGAGCACCGATACATAGAATAGAATTGTACCAAGATCCGTCTTAATCCAATGCTACTGTATGGAAGCTAGAGTTAGGTATATACAAAGAAGATGGAGGCTGAATAAATGTGGTCGAGTTATAATTTTATCTTGCAATTGTGATGTCCTACCTACTTGGAGTTATTCAAGACAAGAGTGAATAGGCACTTTCTAGGCCACATGCTACATCCTAGGCTGCATCCCGCTTTCCATCAGGTGGGATAGCAGTCAAACGCGAGCCTATAGCTAAATAATATTTTTTTTTGAGTAGTATCAAATATTGTATCTGTAGGGGTCTTTGAGAGCTACCGACATAATCCTTATCGTTTTAGGGCTCGGCAAATATTTCCGAGTAATTATTTGTTATTATGCCATCACGCCAGATCCCTTCGGGTTGGGCATAGAGCACTGAGAGCCAAATATCTCTATCCTTACAGCTGACGCGCTCCTTACACATTCGGCATTCTGTTCAAAGCACGCCAGTGTCGGAGACTTCTGACTCCCATCAGCCAGTGTGGCCTTTTTTGAAAAATGATTGTCCTTTTCTTCTAGACGGCACAATGGAAATAAAGAACGAGGAGGAAACAGAAGAGAAGCAGGAGGAGGTGAACGGTGAAGAAGGAGATACGAAGGAGAGGTGAGTATTTAAAATTCTCCTTTTCTTGTATATGTCAGTTTACTATGCCTCCCCCATAATTGTATACTATTTCCGAAGTTATGGAAGCCTCATGAAATGTTGCCTTCAAGTTTTTAATGTGAAGAATAGTAGTTATAAGATTTTGTAACCAAAATTGTAACCTCTACCAAGTGCTAAAGAGATTTCTGTCATGGATTAGAACCTCGTCTTGTCGTATCCACTTCAACTCCTTTAGGGGTTACCAATGTGCTCAGTTGATGTTCATCTCGCCTTTGCGCACGTTATTTAAGACGTAACCTCACGCCTGCAATCCCCGAAGAGGTAGGCAGAGGAGTGTAGTACACTCCCACGTTTCACCAGTTGCGTTTACG